>JAWRVZ010000517.1:117500-127500 GCA_037043235.1 Rhodeus uyekii
GACTGATGAACAGATGACGGAGGACGAGACGGCAGCTCGCACTCGTTCAGGAACGCACGGATCCACAGCGGTCAGGATAAGGTCAGGATAAGGTCAGGATAAGGCCACGGTCAGTTCTGCTGTCCGGCAGACGACAGGAACGAGTGACGCCACGGTTCCTCAGCGAACACTTCAACAACACTGCGCAACTTAAATCACATTAAACTACTTCAAATATTGAGTTGAATCTTGTATAACTTATAAAACCAGTCAAAAATATCCCATCAAAACTTATGGATTATATATATATATATTCCAGTGTATGTTTGCTTCTGGAAACCGTCCCGTAATCACGTCAGTTCTGATGAAACGCTCAGATTCACTGAACAGAAGAACTCAGAAACTGTTTCTCTCGAGAACTGAAGCCTTAAACACATAATGACAAATATATATATTTATATCATTACAGCGATGAGGATTTGGGGTTTAAATGCACTAAAATGTTATGAAACATTTCACACACTGAATGGTCCTAAAAAATGTTAGTTTTTCTCTTTTATGTAAAAATAATAACCTTTTTCTTGATTTTGGGAGAAACACGAGATCCAGATTTTGTCGAGTTCCATGAAGACGGACATAATTTCCTTCAAACACAGATCAGAACTACTGTAATGCTGCTGAAAGTGTGTGCAGAACACACACACACACACACCCGGCCGGCGTGATGGTGCTACATCCATCCAGAGGAGCAGAAGTGTGTGTTGTGCGTGAGAGTGTGTGTGCAGCGGCTCCTGAGGAGTTTCGTCCAGCAGCTGCACACACTCTTCCTGTCGCTCCGCTCACGCTACGACGAACTCTGCGCTCACGTCTGTCGTCCAGAGCGGCGGCTCGCTGAGTGTGTGTGTGTGTGCGGCCTTGCGCTGGCTCGTCCAGGGATACGGACCCCGCGTGTCCCTCCTGGCCCTCCGCCGGAGACGCCGTTGCCGTAGCAACAGCCGCAGATGCTCCACTTTGCAGCGCGTGGCCTTGTTCTCCGTCTGCCGCAGACGCTCGCCTGACACAGAGACACACACACACACTCAGTTCACATTCACACTCCTGCATTTATCAGCTGCTTTTATCATTGCATTCAAGAAACACATTGACATTCTAATCAGTTCTTGCTTTCCCTGGTAATCGAACCCATGACCTTGATGTTGCAAGCACTGCCCTCTACAGTTAGACACACAGGAAAGATCAGTTTACAGATGACTTTCAGTTTCTCATTCAGAACGAAGAGCCGTACGGCTCAAACTGAGATGAACTGTAACCAACACAGATCAGAGTCAAACTGACGCTTCAATCCTTCCGACAGATACGATAACGCTGACATTTACACTAAAAGAGAGAACGCTGTGTTAATTAATGACTTCATTAGTCAAAAACAGTCTAACTGTAGAGGGCAGTGCTTGCAACATCAAGGTCATGGGTTTGATTCCCAGGGAAAGCAAGAACTGATTAGAATATCAATGTGTTTCTTGAATGCAATGATAAAAGCAGCTGATAAATGCATGTGTAAATGAATGTTGTTTACATATAAAAACAGCTGTTGATGAAGTAATACAGTCATTCATGAGGCAGAAGTTGCTGATAATAAGTGGATCAGATCATGCAGACATCATGAGTTTCCCTCAGCGGCGGCGTCTTTATTCAGATCTGATCGAGCCTCCGATGCCAGTGTGTGTGTGTGTGTGTGTGTGTGTGTGTGAGTGTGTGAGTGTGTGAGTGTGTGAGTGTGTGTGTGTGTGTTACGGAGAGCCCGCAGTTCCTCCAGATCCTTCCACATCTGCTGACCCGAGCTCATGAATCACTGACGCCTCATCAGCATGTTTCCACTGCGCACACACGCACGCACACACACACACACACACTCACTCACAACCCACACACACACACACACTCACAGCGAGGCCCCTGAGGGCCCAAGTGTGCATGAGCAAAGCTGAATAATTCATGCATCCTGTATGCTGGAAAGATGTGTGAAGAGATGAGTGTGTGTGTGTGTGTGTGTGAGGCAAGCGTTGCTGGTTAATATTAACTAACAGGGTCGTGACCCTCTGAAAGCTGGGCTTGACCCCGCGGATGACCTCTGAGATGTCACGTCTCATTCAGAGCTTGAATAAACACAGCAGCGTCTGCGAGCGCACGCACCGTAACCATGACAACACTGCAGCTTTAACTTTAAGAGTTCGTTCTCTTCGGGGTTCATGGGTCTCGAGTGTTTGAGCTGACACAAATGATCAAACACACACTGCTCGATGCATCAGAGGAGAAAAGGAGAAGTGTGTGAAGAGACACACACACACACACACACACACAGCAGTGTGTTCCTGCAGCTCGTTCATCATGTGCGGACAGTGACACTCACCGGAGGGCCTGCGCAGGCGTCCGAGCGGCTGCCCGTCTGAGGTCGGAGAGGTCGGGGAGGGAGGAGGGGAGCAGGGCGCGGATGGAGGGCAGGGCGTCTGGCAGCGCAGGTGTGCCAGGGTCGGAGCGGATCCCTGATAGTGACGCGTGGCACTCAAGAGGTCGTTGAGGATCTGCAGGATGGTGGTGATGTCACGGCGAGGACGCCCGGTGCCATCCTGGCAGTTTGGGTGTAAAGTACCTGTGGATCAAGACAATTATTACCAGAAACTCCTTCCACAAAAACAACACCAGTGTATGAGAGAAGGAGAATCGATTACCTGAGAAAGTCCCGGAGAAAACTCCAGGCGCGTGACTGACGAGGCTCTCGATGACGGCGCCCGGTTTGCATCGCGGTCTGTCTGTGGCAGCTTCAGGCTAACACACACACACACACACACACACACTTCAACTTAACTTCTAAAGGAATACAGGATTATTTTTCTCAACTCTTTGGCAAATATTTGTTCTGTTTTTAAGCAAAAACATGACTTTTAACAGGAAAGACAGAAGCAGCTCTACCTGAAAACAGGGCGGGGCATGGGCGGGGCTTTGGCCGCAGGGGGCGTTGCCAGCATGTGGTGAGGGGGGGGCGGGGCCCGTGGAGACGGACGGCTGAGACGCCAGCTGGAGCTGAACGAACATCATGTGACCGCCCACACGCAGGGCAAGGGTCAGCGGGGACCGTCCAGACAGGAAGTCACTGACCTGCACACAAAACAACACGATGAACAGACGGTAATGCATTTATCAGACGCTTTTATCATCGCATTCAAGAAACACATTGACATTCTAATCAGTTCTTGCTTTCCCTGGGAATCAAACCCATGACCTTGATGTCGCAAATGTGCTGCTCTCAGCTGTTAGGGAAACTGGTGGTTATGGGAAGGGACCAAACACACTCTCGACCAATCACAGCGCACCGATCCAGCCGACCAATCAGAGCACAGTGTGCTTTCAGAAGGAGGAGCTTCATAGAGACAGGAACGAAACAGAGCGTTTCTGACAGACTGGGAAGAGACGAATATGGGGAAATAATCTTTGATTCTGTTTAAGGCTGGGCTCGTGACGGATATCAGTCATCGCTGTGGGTGAAGCAGCAGAGCAGTCTGAGAAACTCACACACTTCTGTTGGTTACCATTTACAATTCTCAGAAATTGTGGGTTGGTACTTTGTAAAGCAGAAGCGCTACACAACACATGACAGCAGATCTGCGCTGACGGCACACACACGCGCACACACACACACACACACACGTCACAACAAGCGCTCATCTCAACACCAGCGATCATGAAGAACATTGAAGCGCAATAAAGCCGACTCGACATGAGCTAAAGATGAATCTACGGCATTTACGTTTCAAACTAATTAAATGATTACATTTGCATACAAAGAAAGGCAAATTAATCTCAGCCATTTACGACAATACAAAAAACACTCTGTTCTTCCTCAGGGTTTCGGTCTAGTGTTCATCACACATATCTCTCCCTGTCACTGAAGTTACAAAATAGATATTGAACAAAAATACTGAAGAAGAAAACATTTGTTTTGCAATCTAATAATAACTAATTATAATCAAATGTTAAGAAAAGGAGAGCTTATTGTAAAGTGTTTCCAAAGCATCAAAATAAACCCTGTGATGTTTAGAGACTCTTTATCTTGACCGTCGCTCGTTTGATAATGAAGTCGTCGTGTGACGTTAATCTGGACGCTCGCAGATTTGCACAATGACTGCAGAGTGTTTGGGAATCAGCACTTTGGGAGGAAACACGCGAGGAGCCTCAATCGCAGGACGCTCCGAGTGCCAAACGAGTGACATCACGTCAGACCGCTGACGTGATGTCATAATTCATGCGCAGAATAAAGGGGCGGGGCTTGAGTGAGTGAGTCGTGTGTTGAAACTGGTGGTTATGGGAAGGGGCGGGACATTTCCCAAACACACTGGAAGCTCTCGACCAATCACAACACACCGATCCAGCCGACCAATCAGAGCACAGTGTGCTTTCAGAAGGAGGAGCTTCATAGAGACAGGAACTAAACAGAGCGTTTCTGACAGACTGGGAAAATAACCAACATTCAAGCAGGAAAACCTGATCTAGTGGAAACAGAAACGCATGGGAACAGTACGGCCTCTTTAACCGTTAACTAGCTTGATATTTCAATGATTGTTCTCCATAATATTAGCTTTAGCTCATCCGTCATGTCGTTCCAAACCCATAAGGTTTCTGTCCACACTTATTCAGTAGCCCGTCTTTGCTCTTGCAGCGTAAGCCTGTGAAACCCAACACTCCCGTCGCTCACGGTCCGTCTCTCGGGAACGAGCGAGTCACGACACAGAGTCACGGACCACTTCAGTCACAAACACAGAAAATGAGAGGCTGGAGGATCACGACCACAAACACTCATTACAGACAACATCCACTTCCACGTGAGTTTTTAATATAAATATGTTCTTCCTGCTCTTATTATACACATTAAATCCCTCTTATTTTTCAAGCACGTGTCTCTTAAAGAAGACCAAGACTCTGGTTTATCCCTCAAACACTGAAAAAACCCTTAAATCCCGCGGTCAGCACACATTCCTCATCTGTCCCGAGGTTAATGAACATGAGCTTCAGGATCGATGCAGCATCTTCTGCGGTCCGTCTGAAGACAACGGCTCATCGATCGCGCTACGCTATTAAGAGCAAATGATTTCCAATGACGCTGAAGGGAAAGGCCAGAGATTCCCTGACGTTTCCTGGAGGATCTTTACAGGAGAGCGAGAGAAGAATGAGAACTGGAGAGAAGAGAAACTACAATCTGAAAAAGTTTCTGTGTTTTCCTGCACAAAGGTCAAAAAGCTCTTAAAATCAAGACATTTACTGGAGAAGACGCTAAAGATATCAAGACTAAGAATGTGCATACAAATTAAGAGAGTTTATGATTAAAATATCTGACAATGAGTCAGAGAACAATGTTAATTCAAAGAGAAAACAAATGTTTTTCTGACTCATTGACTATTGTTTTAAAGATACACTCACTTCATTTTACTAGACCTGCTTCATTCAGAAAAACACCAGAGAGAGAGAGAGAGAGAGAGAGAGAGAGAGAGAGAGAGAGAGAGAGAGAGAGAGAGAGAGAGAGAGAGAGAGAGAGAGAGAGAGAGAGAGAGAGAGAGAGAGAGAGAGAGAGAGAGAGCGAGAGAGAGAGAACACACTCAAACCTGCGTCAGGTCTGACGAAAACAAAACTTCCCAAAGCACCAGATACACACACACACACACACACACACACACACACACACAATGGTGTCTAGACAACAGGATCTGCTGAAGGTTGAGTCGAGGGCTCTTCTAACACACTTCACTGGAGGATTTCCTGGTTAAAAATACAGACAGCTTCACCAACCACATCCCTACAGCAGAAACTGCAGTGGCTCTAAACCCCGAATCCACGGCACAAACACTGCAGCCCTGCAATCACTGAGACGCACAAACACTGCAATCGCGCAAAGACTGCAGCCCTGCAATCACTGAGACGCACAAACACTGCAATCGCGCAAAGACTCCAGCCCTGCAAACACTGAGACGCACAAACACTGCAATCGTGCAAACACTGAGACGCGCAAACACTGCAACTGCGCAAACACTGAGACGCACAAACACTGCAACTGCGCAAACACTGCAGATGCGCACAAACACTGCAACTGCGCAAACACTGCAGATGCGCACAAACACTGCAACTGCGCAAACACTGCAGATGCGCAAACACTGAGAAGCACAAACACTGAGAAGCACAAACACTGAGAAGCACAAACACTGAGAAGCACAAACACTGAGAAGCACAAACACTGAGAAGCACAAACACTGAGAAGCACAAACACTGCAGATACTCAAAGACTGCAATCGCGCAATCACTGAGATGCGCAAACACTGCAACTGCGCAAACACTGCAGATGCGCAAACACTGCAGATGCGCAAACACTGCAGATGCGCAAACACTGCAGATGCGCAAACACTGCAGATGCGCAAACACTGCAGATGCGCAAACACTGCAGATGCGCAAACACTGCAGATGCGCAAACACTGCAGATGCGCAAACACTGCAGATGCGCAAACACTGCAGATGCGCAAACACTGCAGATGCGCAAACACTGCAGCCCTGCAAACACTGAGATGTGCAAACACTGAGATGCGCAAACACTGAGATGCGCAAACACTGAGATGCGCAAACACTGAGATGCGCAAACACTGCAACTGTGCAAACACTGCAGCCCTGCAAACACTGAGATGCGCAAACACTGCAACTGCGCAAACACTGCAGACGCGCAATCACTAAGATGCGCAAACACCGTAACCGCGCAAACGCCGCAACCGAGATGCGCAAACACTGCAACTGCGCAAACACTGCAGACGCGCAATCACTGAGATGCGCAAACACCGTAACTGCGCAAACGCCGCAACCGAGATGCGCAAACACTGAGATGCGCAAATACTGAGATGCGCAAACACTGAGATGCGCAAACACTGAGATGCGCAAACACTGAGATGCGCAAACACTGAGATGCGCAAACACTGAGATGCGCAAACACTGAGATGCGCAAACACTGCAACTGCGCAAACACTGCAACTGCGCAAACACTGCAGCCCTGCAAACACTGCAACTGCGCAAACACTGAGATGCGCAAACACTGAGATGCGCAAACACTGCAACTGCGCAAACACTGCAGCCCTGCAAACACTGCAGCCCTGCAAACACTGAGATGCGCAAACACCGTAACCGCGCAAACGCCGCAACCGAGATGCGCAAACACTGCAACTGCGCAAACACTGCAGACGCGCAATCACTAAGATGCGCAAACACCGTAACCGCGCAAACGCCGCAACCGAGATGCGCAAACACTGCAACTGCGCAAACACTGCAGACGCGCAATCACTGAGATGCGCAAACACCGTAACTGCGCAAACGCCGCAACCGAGATGCGCAAACACTGCAACTGCGCAAACACTAAGATGCGCAAACACTGTAACCGCGCAAACGCCGCAACCGAGATGCGCAAACACTGCAACTGCGCAAACACTGCAGCCCTGCAAACACTGAGATGTGCAAACACTGAGATGCGCAAACACTGAGATGCGCAAACACTGAGATGCGCAAACACTGCAACTGCGCAAACACTGCAGCCCTGCAAACACTGCAGCCCTGCAAACACTGCAGCCCTGCAAACACTGAGATGCGCAAACACTGCAGATGCTCATAGACTGTAATCGCGCAATCACTGAGATGCGCAAACACCGTAACCGCGCAAACGCCGCAACCGAGATGCGCAAACACTGCAACTGCGCAAACACTAAGATGCGCAAACACTGTAACCGCGCAAACGCCGCAACCGAGATGCGCAAACACTGCAGATGCGCAAACACTGCAGATGCGCAAACACTGCAGCCCTGCAAACACTGAGATGTGCAAACACTGAGATGCGCAAACACTGAGATGCGCAAACACTGAGATGCGCAAACACTGAGATGCGCAAACACTGCAACTGTGCAAACACTGCAGCCCTGCAAACACTGAGATGCGCAAACACTGCAACTGCGCAAACACTGCAGACGCGCAATCACTAAGATGCGCAAACACCGTAACCGCGCAAACGCCGCAACCGAGATGCGCAAACACTGCAACTGCGCAAACACTGCAGACGCGCAATCACTGAGATGCGCAAACACCGTAACTGCGCAAACGCCGCAACCGAGATGCGCAAACACTGAGATGCGCAAATACTGAGATGCGCAAACACTGAGATGCGCAAACACTGAGATGCGCAAACACTGAGATGCGCAAACACTGAGATGCGCAAACACTGAGATGCGCAAACACTGAGATGCGCAAACACTGCAACTGCGCAAACACTGCAACTGCGCAAACACTGCAGCCCTGCAAACACTGCAACTGCGCAAACACTGAGATGCGCAAACACTGAGATGCGCAAACACTGCAACTGCGCAAACACTGCAGCCCTGCAAACACTGCAGCCCTGCAAACACTGAGATGCGCAAACACCGTAACCGCGCAAACGCCGCAACCGAGATGCGCAAACACTGCAACTGCGCAAACACTGCAGACGCGCAATCACTAAGATGCGCAAACACCGTAACCGCGCAAACGCCGCAACCGAGATGCGCAAACACTGCAACTGCGCAAACACTGCAGACGCGCAATCACTGAGATGCGCAAACACCGTAACTGCGCAAACGCCGCAACCGAGATGCGCAAACACTGCAACTGCGCAAACACTAAGATGCGCAAACACTGTAACCGCGCAAACGCCGCAACCGAGATGCGCAAACACTGCAACTGCGCAAACACTGCAGCCCTGCAAACACTGAGATGTGCAAACACTGAGATGCGCAAACACTGAGATGCGCAAACACTGAGATGCGCAAACACTGCAACTGCGCAAACACTGCAGCCCTGCAAACACTGCAGCCCTGCAAACACTGCAGCCCTGCAAACACTGCAGCCCTGCAAACACTGAGATGCGCAAACACTGCAGATGCTCATAGACTGTAATCGCGCAATCACTGAGATGCGCAAACACCGTAACCGCGCAAACGCCGCAACCGAGATGCGCAAACACTGCAACTGCGCAAACACTAAGATGCGCAAACACTGTAACCGCGCAAACGCCGCAACCGAGATGCGCAAACACTGCAGATGCGCAAACACTGCAGATGCGCAAACACTGCAGCCCTGCAAACACTGAGATGTGCAAACACTGAGATGCGCAAACACTGAGATGCGCAAACACTGAGATGCGCAAACACTGAGATGCGCAAACACTGCAACTGTGCAAACACTGCAGCCCTGCAAACACTGAGATGCGCAAACACTGCAACTGCGCAAACACTGCAGACGCGCAATCACTAAGATGCGCAAACACCGTAACCGCGCAAACGCCGCAACCGAGATGCGCAAACACTGCAACTGCGCAAACACTGCAGACGCGCAATCACTGAGATGCGCAAACACCGTAACTGCGCAAACGCCGCAACCGAGATGCGCAAACACTGAGATGCGCAAATACTGAGATGCGCAAACACTGAGATGCGCAAACACTGAGATGCGCAAACACTGAGATGCGCAAACACTGAGATGCGCAAACACTGAGATGCGCAAACACTGAGATGCGCAAACACTGCAACTGCGCAAACACTGCAACTGCGCAAACACTGCAGCCCTGCAAACACTGCAACTGCGCAAACACTGAGATGCGCAAACACTGAGATGCGCAAACACTGCAACTGCGCAAACACTGCAGCCCTGCAAACACTGCAGCCCTGCAAACACTGAGATGCGCAAACACCGTAACCGCGCAAACGCCGCAACCGAGATGCGCAAACACTGCAACTGCGCAAACACTGCAGACGCGCAATCACTAAGATGCGCAAACACCGTAACCGCGCAAACGCCGCAACCGAGATGCGCAAACACTGCAACTGCGCAAACACTGCAGACGCGCAATCACTGAGATGCGCAAACACCGTAACTGCGCAAACGCCGCAACCGAGATGCGCAAACACTGCAACTGCGCAAA
>JAWRVZ010000517.1:132500-189171 GCA_037043235.1 Rhodeus uyekii
GTGTGTGTGCAAGAGAGAGAGTGTGTGTATGTGTGTGCGCAAGAGACAGTATGAGTGTGTGTCTGTGATGTCTGTGAGACGTGAGTGTGTGTGATGAGCGAGTGAGTGAGTGTGTGAATGTGTGTCTGTGTGAGAGAATGTTATTATTTAACTATAAAGGAATTATATCAAGCTTTAATTGTGAGATTTGCGCAAAACCGATTGTCGAATGTTGAAACCCATTTGAACTCCAAAGACAGTTTACTCCGTCAAGAAACATCGATCATCCAAACTATAAATATGATGGTTTCCCCTGGAAATGAGATCCCTCCCATCCCACACTGCTCCCGGTCTCCCATCGTCATCATCCCGATCCCGGTCCCGCACTCACGCGTCGCGGTGCAGCAGCAGCAGCCGCTCTTTGGGGATCCGGAGCTTCTCCGCCAGCCTCCTCTTCAGCGCGTCCACGGTCTCCTGCGCGGGCACGCACAGCTCGAAGCGGCTTCCGGTGGTGCAGTGGATCCACAGCTTCATGGATGAGTCGCCGTGGAGGAGCTCCGGTCTCCGGGATCCGCTGACGCTCCGCGCCGCGCTGTTCCGCTGCATCCGGTAATCCCCGTATCCTCCCGGGCGTCTCCGCAGAAGCACTCCAGTGTCAGCCGGGGATCGGGATCGGGATCGGGATCCGCGCGATGTCCGGGTGTCTCGCGCTGTGTGACAGCGGCGCTTCTGCTGATACATTTGTTGCGGCTCCGCAGCGCCAGACTCCGCCCACCATCACCCTCAACCAATCGCGTTAGCGGACGCGCTGCCCTTCGCCCCGCCCCTCTGCGATCATCCTCATTCATAACACTTCAGGGTTTCATTAAATACCTCAAACACTCGCTCTTATTGGACGCTGTAAGATACAGTTCTCAGTTCTTCAATGATACATCGGTATTGAATCGTATTGTTTTCATCTGATCTGTTGTGAATAATGGAGGTCCTGTGACGTCACGTGAACACATTAATCATCCTGAGCTGTTACCCTTACAAAAATAACCTACAGGAATCCTGCAGGATTTTCATTTTTTCTGCAGGTATCCTGCAGGAATTATAAAATCCTGCAGGATTTTTCACTTGTACTGCACAGCAGTCCTGCAGGAATTATAAAATCCTGCAGGATTTTTTAAAAAATCTGCAGGAATTATAAAGTCCTGCAGGATTTTTCACTTGTACTGCACAGCAGTCCTGCAGGATTTTTTACTTGTGTTGCATGTTTCTGTTGTACTGAAGGGTTCATTCTAGAACATGTAGGAATGTCCTACACATACTGCTGCACATACTGCGCTGTACAGCACAAGTGAAAAATCATACAGGAATTTTAAAAAAATCCTGCAGGACTGCCGCGCACCTCACGCAGAAACAAAATGTTTGCTTACAGGAGTTTTCCCTGTAAATGAAAAATAAATAAGTCAAAAAATATATATAAAAAAACCCTACAGGTTTTGGATTCAGGATAGGTTATGTCTAGACTAGAGAATAAAACTCTGATAGTTGCTGTAGTTTTATTCATACATTTTTTATTAAATTAGATTCAAGTACATTTCATGGAACTATTTTGGATATATTATGCTCTGGCTGTTGGCAGCAATGAGACAAAACAATGAGTCTTAACAAGTAAATTAAAAAAATTAAGAGTAAGAATAAATAGGCAATTATAAAAAATAAAAAAAACATTTCTCGAAATCATTTCAAAATTATACATTTCTGCAAGCATCCACGACATGTCAAAATTCAAGAGATTTGAGTCTGTATACTGTACATTTTTACCTTTTATAACATGAAGATGCAGCTATTTTGTTTTTAATCCAACTCCCATCTATTTGGTTGGATGCAAAAAAAATTATTTGCAAGACCTGGTAGGTCCTTGAGGTAGACACAGGTTGAATGTATGTCTGTGCATTTGATAAGTTCAACTGAGTCAATCCCTCTTTCTTTTAAAATGCTTTTTGCCGTTATCCCTGATTCTCTGTCTTTGCTGATGTCATTACTTGTTGTTTTCATAACATCAATGAAGGCATGACCCTCTCCTTGCGCATTGCCTACGTCTATAAATGATCGTACTAATGCTATAGACCCATGTTTGGTTTGAACTGCATGGTTGATTCTTTTAGATAAAGATTTAGCTCCTTTTGAATGAATTCGCTTGCCATTAACCACAGCCCTAGAATAAAAACTGAAAGCTTTATTTGCACTAAAACCTGACTCTTGAAGGATATGAGACTCTCTTGGGGTTGGCTGTCGTACATGTGGGCATCCAAGAAACATCACGCTAGAACTACCAATACACTTTGTTACAATATTGGTGCCTCCCAACATTTTTTCAACAAAGCTTTTGCTTTGCCGTGTTTGTTCATCATTGAATACAGCAGCAATGAGTCATGGAACATGTTGGTAAAGGTTAAACATGTTAACAATTTGTTCTGCTACAGCTTGTGTGCCATGAAAGAGTTTCTGAAGGTGTCCATTCTGGGACTCATATAAGAATGCACTGTGACTCCATAAAGGACCCCAATTTTTCACAGATGCTGCTGCATGTACAAGTATGTGGACATTATAAGACACATGACACTTTCCATACTGAGACTCAAAATGGCCCACAAATGCTTTTAAAAGGCCATCAGCTTTGTCAATGTCGTGGGGGGAAATTGAATCTTGAAGGAGAATGTATGTAGCCTGTACTAGAAGTAGTAAATGGTCAAGATATTGTCTGGGTAAAATGCCGAACAAACAGGGAAGGCTGTAAAATAAGAGAAAGTGTCTGTATTCCGAAGCTTTCCAATATTTACGCAAAGAAATTGAACGGGGTGATCTTGTTATACTTGTAGGTGGTTTAATGGCAAGTAACCTTCTTTCAATCTGCTCGTTTTCTCTTCCAATGTACCAAGGCTCTGTATGGTATTTGGAGTCAAACCATAGGGTAGTCAGCTGGCGACAAACACCAAGTAATATGCCATGCATGTAATCATATGCAAATCCAGAAACCATATTAAAAAACATCAACAGCATTAGAGGAGATGGACCTTTTACGCCATTTATGCATGTTCCAGAACCAACAGCTTGCTGAGCATCTTCAGTGTGTTTTCTGTGCGATCTCAGCTCCGGCCCTGTTGACTGCAAAGGATACACCCTAGTAAACCCATTACCCTTTTCTACAACTTCACCCTTTTGATAACACCAGTTACAACCATGCTCTCCATTAAATTGTTTGACATTCTGTACAGCACAACGAGCCACTGAATCACAAATGCAAAGCAAACTGTATACATGGACTACTGTTTTTTCACCTTTCCACTGACAAGGTAACCCTTGGTTTTCAAGACTACGCAATTCATCAACAAATGATTGCAGAAACGAGTTCATTTCTGGCTTTTTTGGCCCAAACCACAAACCGCCAAGAATGACATGCTTTGCCCTCAGATTAGGGGGGAGCTCGTTGATTGTGACTTGAAGAGGCCAGATATGAAAAGGAGAAGATTTGAAAATTGGAACACCATCAACATTCCAGGACACTGAAATATTCAACAATTTTGGGTCATTTGGTGCATCAATCGATTTGTACATAGTGCCATCAAATATGTCTTCAACATTTTGTGAGTTGCGCTTAGTCCTTGACCATTTGTAATTCAAAGACTGACAAAAATCTGTATCTTGAAATTTACCTCTTAATTGATCTGAAATAGATAACTTGATAAAGACAGAGCCAGATTTGATTAAGTTTTCCATGTCCCCTGGGGTACCATTGCATGAAGCACAATGGGTGGGGATTTCACTACCAAAGAAATGTTGGCAGGATGGGCAAATATACTGGACTTCAAAAGTGTCACAGTGAAAAGATTTCATGAACTTGTATAAGCTATCTGGAACACCATTGGTTGAATCAGGACAGTGGAGATTGATAAGATCTAACAAGTCACTCAAAGCCACTTTGGATGTTGTATGCCTGAGGCTGTAGGCAAGTATGCACAGCAGAGATTCTTCATTAGTGATTTTGGCATTTGGATATATTTTTTCCTCATTGGCACACTCCTCTCTTTCTTCTGTGCTTCCCTCACAAACTGCACTGTGGTTTCTGACAATCTAGAAAGTAAATATTGCACTAATTACAAGCTGACACATAAAGAAGTATGAGCTTTAAAAAAAAGCATGAGGCTATAGACTAGATACATATTCTAAACTTTATTCTCACATGAGTCTGTGGAAAGTTCTCATCAGCTGTGCTAAAAACATCACCCTCGTCATCAGCAGAAAAGCCTTCCTGTCAGAAATTGTGCATTTATTGCACATTAAAACAAAATCCATATGAACACCGATATTTACAAATGTATGCAAAAAGCATTGGATTAAAAACAATATCAGAAATCCATTCTCACATCAGCATCTGAAAAGTTTCCATCAGCATCGCTGACGACCTCATTCTCTTCATCAGTAGAAAAGTTTCCCTGTGAGACATGTACAGGTACTTGGACCACTAGTTTTATGCATGTACTTAAATTTTGTAAATGTTCTGGCTGATAAAGGATCAAAGAATTGCCAACCTTATGACAACAAGGAAGCACAATTCTAAAGAAGATTAACTTTGAAAAATAAAAAAAATAAAAAGCCTATTCTCACATGAGCATCAGGGCAGTTCCTGTCAGATTTGCTGATATTGTCACCACTGTTATCATTGGAAATGTTTTCCTATAAGTATGAAATTATAAACATACAGGAGCATGTTAGACATGGTTTCTTGACTACAACAAATGGCCATGAATTTATCACTGAAAATGTTTTTTAGGCCAACATTAAAACCTGAAATACTTCAACTATATCTGGAATAAGCCATGTCTTGTATGATCTTCTCTTTTTTGCTCCTGAAGAAGAAAAAAGAGCAGATTTCTTGCTTATTTGATTAGTCAATATGCAATTGTACAATAAGAAACAAATAGCCTAAAATACAGTTATTTGCATTCAGCAACCTATTATATTCTGTGTCCATCGCCTTTTTGTAGACTGTCACTTTGCATCGTGAAGGTAAGTCCGCCTTTTATTATATAATTATATCGTTATAATGCTTTAAATTACTGTTTTGTTATACATTTCTAAAATAATGTGTATTTGTAACACTAAAACATATGAAGATGTTTTTCTTTTTTTGCTGTCAAGACATTATAGGCCAGTATTATGTTATAGCCTATAACTACCATATACCGCCTACATCAAAACTTTTTTTAATAAATGACTATAAAAAGTAAGCCGTAACTACTGCTAACAAAAAACATATATTTTTTTTTTTGCTAATAATTGATATCATTGTACCTTTTTGTTACCTTAGATTAGAAATTATCTGCACCGGACGAGACCGTGAGTCGCTGGCTGGCCTGGTAGGTAACACTGTTGTCATGGATACAATCAGCTGAAGGCAACAGATGAATGTGAATGTGAATGAGATGAAAGGAGACTTTTTAGAGTTTTGTACACCTTTGGATTAATAATATATATATATATATATATATATATATATATATATATATATATATATATATATTATTATTATTATTAATGAATAAATGTATTCATGTTCGTTCAATTGTATGTATGTAAATATGTATGCATTTAATTATTTATTTATTTAGAAAATGAGCAAAACATGGGTTCTGGTGGAATGGAGGGAGGAGCCTCCCACCTATGATATTGTCCCTAAAAAGGACATACTAAAAAAAAAGTTTGAACCTGGAGATGTTGTGGATGTGGCTTATGAAGAGGAAAGTTCCCCAGCCACAGTTATAGATATTGATGGTAAAAGTTCAGCAAACAAGACTTAATCATGATATAGAAGATATGTATTTCCTAATTTATTTTTGTCCCTTCAGAGAGCAAAGATACCCTCAGGAGGAGGATGTTTAGGCTAGAGGGGAAAAGAAAAAATCAGCCATGTTTGCAAAATGATGCAAAAAGAGTAGCAAAGAAAAAAAAAACGTACACTCCAACTCAGTCCCCATCTCACTCCAAAACGTCCTCATCTGATCAAGAGCCTCCAGTCAAACATCAAGTAATACCTACATCTTTTAAATGGCTACTCTTATTTTTCATTATGCTTATTTAAATAACAAATATTAATGACACCGATATGACACTAATATTGTGTGTCCATCTTTAGCTCATCCACCGAAAGGACAGTATGTTAATGCAAGAGATTAACAGCATGGAGAGTCAAGCTGAAGAGCATTCAAGCCGAGAAACTCAACTTGAGAGAGAAATTCTCAAATTAAAAAAAGAAAATGAGAATCTAAGAGCACTTAATATAGCTCTGCAACAAGGTATTATTTTTTTCTTCATGTATTTCTGTCTATTCATCTATATAGTAATTTATCAGTCAGTGTGGTTGTCTGTTAGTAATCATTTATTTTGTATTTTTTTTAAGAAATTCTTCCAATGCTCAAGTGCAGCATGAACCAGGACACTCGTCTTGTTGCTCAACAACCACAAGATTCAAGTCAGAAGAATCCCCCTGAAAAGGTGAATACAAATATATTAGTTATATTCACGTAAAGTGTTGTGCAGAAGTTGTAGAAGGCATGTTAACTTCTTCATGTTTCATTTTACTTTTGTAACAAAATACACATTTGATATGATCACCCCCTTGACTATAAAACAGCTGGCACACTAAACCAAAATATATCACTTTTTTGTTGAAGAATCTAACAAGCCTAACACTTTTGCACAGTATGTAGTCAAAGTTATATGCTTTTAGATACAGTGTCCCTAACTTTTTTTCTTGACAGACACAGGGGCTAGGAATTAGTTCAGCTGTACTGACAAGTTGTGGACGGGGGGGCACATCATGTTCTGCCATGGTGAAAGATCTGGCAGTGGCAGTGTTTGGGAGAGAGACACTGGCCACACATGGGCTGTCTGGAAGGGCTGGCAATGCTAACACAGGCACTTTGGCAAAGCCAGCTCTTGACCAGGACAAAGTTATAATGATCCTAGGTGAGAAAAATGTCCTGCTTTTTTCTTTACGCAAACATGATGTTGCAGTTATAGTGCAAAATTGTAATAATGTTATCACATATGATAAGTGGAATTGCATTTACAGACACAGTACAAAAAAAGTTCCCAGATGTTCCAAAAAAGTTCATCAGGGCAGCACTAAGAGAAAAGTTAAATGATGAGCACAAGTTACGAATAAGGTAATAATACACACAACACACTCTCTCTCTCTCTCTCTCTCTCCTCACACACCCTCATGCTCTCTCACACACACACACACACACACACACACACACACACACACACACACACACACACACACACACACACACACACACACACACACACACACACACACACACACACACACACACACACATACACACACACACACACACTCATGCTCTCCCTCTCTCTCTCTCTCACACACACACACACACACACACACACACACACACACACACACACACACACACACACACACACACGCTCATGCTCTCTCTCTCTCTCACACACACACACACACACACACACACGCTCATGCTCTCTCTCTCTCACACACACACACACACACACACACACACACACACACACACACACACACACACACACAGACACACACACATGCTCATGCTCTCTCTCTCACACACACACACACACACACAAACATGCTCATGCTCTCTCTCTCACACACACACAAACAAATTTTTAAATTTCTCTTTTTTTCTTGTTTTTCAGGAAAACAGTGTAGAGGCTTCATTTGAATGTCGTTTCACATGGCTGTGAATTGGTCTCTGCTTCGCTCTACTCTTAGTTTCAATAAATACAATAAATAATTTGTGAAAATGCATTGTTTGTTGTGAAGTTATTCCCCCTGCATTAATCCTACAGAAGACATAAGAAGACCTGTATAATTGCATATATATCCACAACAGTCCTGCAGGAACTTTGAATATTATATTTTAAAACCCTGCAGGGATATAATTCCTGCAGGTATTCCTTCATAAAATTCCTGCAGGTATTCCTTCAGGAAAATGAGCTGAAAATCCTGTAGGAAATCCTGTAGGAAATCTGCATAATATTCCTGCAGGATTCCTGTAGGTTATTTTTGTAAGGGTAGTGATGTGTGTTAAACTTTTTATCTGCACTTCACAGAGTCAAGCAGGTTTATGGGATATCAAGCACATGATGAATCATGATTTATCAGGAGTGACCCGGATGTTGCTGAGCTTCATGTCTCTGATCTGTGTGTTCGTGTGTGTTCAGTGTGTCGAGAGGAGTTTGTGCCGAAGCGTCTCCGCAGGAATGCAGAGCATGTGTGTGTGTGTGTGTATGTGTGTGTGTGTGTGTGAGCGGAATCCCAGCCTGTTCCTGAAACAGAACATTCCGACAGCATGACTCGTGTTGTTTTATGATAGTTTCATGGCGTTACTCGGGGTTAGTCAGCATGTGTGTGTGAAGCACATTATGGATCTGATAAGCATGATATGGATCAGACGGTCAGTTTAAAGATCACGCGCTTCCAGGAAGTTCATGAATAATGTTCTTCCAGTAACTCGAACAGAGAGCTGGAGAGAGAGATCTGCTCTTTAATCATGTTCACAAATACTCCAGGAATCTTCTGTCGGATGGGTTTTTGTTCTAATGTTTTCTTTTTAATGGCGATTTCCGTCAACACTCTTATTCATTCCTGTTTCAGTCTTTCTGGCGGGAATGTTTCTCAGTGTTGTGTGTGAAAGCAGCGGATTCTGACTGAAGATTCACAGCAAATCCCACAGAATCTGAATACACGGACAGATACATATCTATAATCATACTCATGTTTAGACAAGATTAGAAAAAAAGGTTCTATACATCGTGTGTGTGTGTGTGTGAGAGAGAGATTGTGTGTGTGTGAGAGAGAGATAGTGTGTGTGTGAGATCAATGTTAGTTATATTAAAGTATAATATGTAAATGAAACAAAGAAGCAATTTTTTTACACATTACTTTTGTTTTGTTATGGTTGATTTATGATTTGGACGGACGGATCATTTATTCCTGAAACTCTGAATCCTGTTTCACTGCCGGGAAAACAAACCGGGAATATTATTCTAAATAGAATGTAAAACAACTGCCGATTCAAACAAATCAACGGGAAAAATACAAGTAAAAAATGACTGTGTTTCTGTAACGCTTGTTCAGCTTTTAATCATTATAATATCAGAATGCTGTAAATACACTGAATCTTAATGGCGTTTCACACAATAATCAATGATGTAATTCCAGACAGAACAAGCTGAGATGAGTGTCAGTGTCTCAGTGGCTCTCTCTGCTGGAGGATCTGCGTCAGTAAAACTCATTCCATCAGTTTATGGGATGTTTCTGCTGTTCAGAATGAGCTTCATTTGCAGACATGAATTACACCGCAGGAATAAATATATAAACAGATTATGCAATAAATAAAATAACGCATAACGCAATGATACAAATATTGCAATAAAAATTCAATAATAAAACGAATAAATAAATAAAAATAATGCAATAAATAACAATAATGTAATAACAAAAATACATTCAATACAAACTAGAGGATAAAGTTTGTCGAGACAATCTTTAGAAGTTAGCTTGAGAACGTTGGACCAGAAACTTTAATTTAACATATTGGTAGCACAATTTAATAATGATATAAACCAATCACAACGCCTCTACGACATTCAGAACTGAAGATATCTCGCTTTGCATTTGGTTGCTAGGATGCTCTGTTTGGTTGCTAGGGCTTCATAGTGAGCCTGAGACACTCATTGGTTGCCTGGATAAAAAGAGCCCTCCCCCTTGAGTGTACAATATTGTGACGTTATGTTCATCTGTAATTATGTTCAATACAAAATCCCTATGTAAGTTACCATGAAACATGGAGGGAATGTCCTTCGCCATATACGGTAGAATGGCAGCATCGCTGATTCTCATTGGACGAGAAACTGTTGATAGAACCGCCCCTGCACTGACTCTCATGAGCGTCAGTGTTTAGATTTGAATTTTGACAGTTTGAATTTTGACAGTTGGTCTTTGAATTTTGACAGTTGGTCTTTGAACTGCGTGTTCACAAGGCAGACGAGACAGCGACACGGACGACATGAAATCTCATGGACACGAGAGTGCACACCGAGACACACAATCTCACATAGACACACACACACACTCTTTCTCTCTCTCACAGACACACACACACTCTCTCTCACTCTCACACTCTCTCTCTCATACACACACACACACTCTCATTATATCATCATGAATAACTTTTTGTGAGTTTAAATGAAAGATGGAATAACAGTGAGATCAGTGTTGTTGTGTTTGGGTGATGTTTCCGTGACGCTCTTCAGCTCAACACACACACAACACACAGCAAACAACAAACTCAAGCACAAAAAACTAAATGATGACAAAACAATGTTAAATTAAATATCTATAAAACTTAAAATTTCAAAATGTTTAGTAGTCTGATATATGATATACGTGATAAGTAGATTTTACACATAAATACAAATATATAATAAGCATTTATTCTATCGGTCGTATATATAAAACAAAACACTAAACATGATCTCTGTGTCGAGAAACTGATGCTCACACACAATAATCAGGAGAAGATCTGTCACTCTGAACTGAACGCAAAATCACAGAGAGAGAAGATTTTCACAGAGGCTTTATTAGTAGCTTTTGTCTGTTACATCATCGCCAGCAAATGATCCGCACAAACACAACGATGTTAGTGTTACACACTCCAGTCTCACAATCACACACATGCAGAGTCTCATGAGACCAGAGCTTCAGACATGATGCTTAAAATACAGCAAGACTTTCCTCCAACCACACACACACACACACACACACACATGATTACGCTGTGAAACACGTGGTACGTCACATGAAGATTCATGACGAGTTTGAGAGAATCTGTTTTACTTTCCAAATAAGGCGATTTATTCAGTAAAATAATGGAACGATAAAGAAAGGTTTTGATTCAATGAAAACGATCCAGAGAAAACTATTTCTACACGTTTACATGAACGCACTTATCATGAGGATTATGAACATTAACACACAGAGAATCAGAGAAACACGACCTGCCCGACACTCCCTCTGTTACCGATCACATGCGTGTGAGACTAACGGCTGTTCTGAGACAGATAACCGTGATTATGGGATGCAGCACATCCAAAACCAGCCTAAAAACAACAAAACGCATTCAAAAATATTACAAAAATGATCAAACATCCATAAACGGACAAATAAGAGATGAAAATCTGAAATTTTAGAAACTTTTCCTCGAAATGGAATAAAAACAGAATTATGTAACATTAATGTCATCCTAAACATCCTTAAAATAAACACAAACCGCTTGAATCAAGTGTTTTTATACTGAACTGGAAATTATTATTATGATAATCGCTTAAAACAAGAAGAAAATACATTTGCATAAAAATTAAAACCAAAAACAGAAAACCATAAAATCATGCGGATAAAAGAAGTTCCTATTGCTTGTTTTGTTTTAAATAATAGGTTTTTAATAAACTTAATAATAATAATAGCTTGAAAAAAAAAGATTTGCCATTAGAGTAAGTAAAAAAATACATGATCTGAAAAAAGTCTTAGTATAAACCCAACTTTAATTTAAGGATGTTTAGGGAAATACTGAAAGGAAAAGAGAAAAAGGAGAAGAAAAGACTTGATTGATGGACTGATGATGCCGAGGGTCCGGAGATTCACAGCTTTGAGTCTCAGCCGATGCTTTCCATCCCGGAGTCTCTGGAATCATGTAATCAGGGAAGGTCCAGGATGAAGCAGTGCATTATGGGACGTCCACATCTCGCAATGATAAATTTGGGGATGTTTTTCGGGTCGATGCACGTCGTCGTTCGGCGTCCGGACGAAGAGATGCTCGGGTTCTGCAGGAGAACGCCGTCCTTCAGGAGAATCCGTCGGGAAATGAGAGCCGGGTGGAGAAGGGAGATGCTTTTCTTGAAGAGCAGCAGATCTTCCTCACGTCACGCCTGTCCTCCTACTGTACACACACACACATGCACACACACACACACACACACACATGAGTTTCGTTGTCCAAGTACAGATGTTTAAACACTGAGTCAATAGTAAGACCAGAATTTTTTATGTGATCATATGTAAATTATTTAACGATTATTTAATGGTTGGTTAAAGATTCAACAACATTTATTCCTTAAATTCTTTTTATATTGCATTTAAAAAAATAATATATATATATATATATACACTGTGTATAAAATAAATGACAATTACTTTTACATTTAATATAATTCTTATTAATATACATACGTTTTTATAAATGTTATATTTATCAGAGTAATAGACAGTTATGTATGTTTTTAAATATAAATATTCATATTATAATTCACACTGTCAATTTTTTAACAGTGAAGCAAAATATAGACCAAAAACAATGAACAGATGCTTATTTCAGAAACACACACACATTTGGCAAACGTTTCTCAGCATTCTTCATTTTACAAATACAATAACCCTAATCTTGCATCCGATAGAGTGCAGACTGAGATTTCTCTATTAACTGCAACACACTAAAACACACACACACACACACACACACAAGCATGCACCACACTCTCACTCTCTCTCTCTCTCTCTCTCTCACTCACACACACACACACACACACACACACACACACACACACACACAAGCATGCACCACACTCTCACTCTCTCTCTCTCTCTCTCTCTCACTCACACACACACACACACACACACACACACACACACACACACACACACACACACACAGAAGCATGCATCACTCTCTCTCTCCCTCTCTCTCTCACACACACACACACACACACACACACACACACACACACACACACACACACACACACACACACACACACAAGCATGCACCACACTCTCACTCTCTCTCTCTCTCTCACTCACACACACACACACACACAGAAGCATGCATCACTCTCTCTCTCTCTCTCTCTCTCTCACACACACACACACACACAGAAGCATGCATCACTCTCTCTCTCTCTCTCTCTCTCTCTCTCTCTCTCACACACACACACACACACACACACACACACACACACACAAGCATGCACCACACTCTCACTCTCTCTCTCTCTCTCTCTCACTCACACACACACACACACACACACACACACACAAGCATGCACCACACTCTCACTCTCTCTCTCTCTCTCTCTCTCTCTCACACACACACACACACACACACACACACAGAAGCATGCATCACTCTCTCTCTCTCTCTCTCTCTCACACACACACACACACACACACACACACACACACACACACACACACACACACACACACACACACACACACACACACACACACACACACACACACACACACACACACACACACACACACAAGCATGCACCACACTCTCACTCTCTCTCTCTCTCTCTCTCTCACTCACACACACACACACACACACACACACACACACACACACACACAGAAGCATGCATCACTCTCTCTCTCTCTCTCTCACACACACACACACACACACACACACACACACACACACACACACACACACACACACACACACACACACACACACACACACACACACACACTCCAGTGTTGAGTGTGTTCAAGTGAGATGGGATATGGAAATGGAGGTTGACTCAAAATAGCCAAAGCTGCTAAACGTGACCCGACTCGCACGTCCTCATGAAGCGAGTGACTCTGAAGCTTCAGGATCTACAGCAGC
Source organism: Rhodeus uyekii (assembly GCA_037043235.1). Lineage (NCBI taxonomy): Eukaryota > Metazoa > Chordata > Actinopteri > Cypriniformes > Acheilognathidae > Rhodeus > Rhodeus uyekii. The sequence goes on from JAWRVZ010000517.1 coordinate 146,270, forward strand.
ACTTTTCCTTTTAAAGGGACAGTGCATCCGAAAATGAAAAATCTCTCATCCTTTACTCAAGCTACATGAGTTTCTTTCTTAGACAGTGAGATATTTTTGAAGAATATCAGGGAACACAAAAAACCCGGATTCAAGTGCAAATGAGTGAATTTATTATAATAGTGCAGAAAACAAACGAAGTGACAATCCAGAGTGAAGGTCATGGAACATGGAACGGGAGACGCGCGCGAGCACCGCAAGCTCTGGGAGACGCGCACGAGCACCGCGCGGACATAACGCAGGAGTGGAGAGAAGTGAACTACACAGGCAGATGAGATGAGAATCAGGTGTGTCAGTGATCAGTGACCACACACACACACACACACACACACACACACACACACACACACACACACACTCACATACAGGGCAAAACTTGACAATGAATTCATGAACCACGTATATATTTCACTACGTGAACAATAGCGATCGCAATTAATTAATGTTAACAACAGGAGGTAAAACTGCTGTAAATCACTTATTAAAGTATCACTGTGGTGAATGATGCAGCCAAACCAAGCGACGCTGAGAGAATGAATGAGTGAAGGCTGATAAAGGGGTTGGAACCGCGTGACTGTATTATGAGAGGCTGTCATTAGGATATTTCCAGTAAAAATGCACGTGAAGATGATGAGCGTTAGGACTTTTCCACACAAAAATGCGCGTGGGTGAGGGAAAAATTATCTCGCACACCGATACAACGCTCGTACACAGACTTGCTAATATACTAAGTTGCTTGTAAACCGAGGTATTACTGTAACTCATAGCAGTGAAAATGTGTGATGTTTCCAGATTACGGATGCAAGAGGTGACATATAAACTGAAAACAAGACCGGCCACAACAGCGAGCCCTGAGGAACACCACTACTGAGTCCCTGAAACTCCCGCACATCTAATGCAGCAATTAAGATGAAACGGTCAACCGTATAAAAAGCTGCAGAATCTGACAATCTTAAACAGAGCCGCATCTTCTGCCTCAGTCGAGCATCAGACAGATGAGCCGTTTCTGATCCATGGTTTTCTACAAAATATTGTTTTCATTCATAACCTCCAACGGTTGCCTAGCTACTGACTTCTATTATTTTTTAATGAAAGGAAATTTAGAGATTGGTCTACAAAAGTGATTTTTGATTCACAGAAAATACTGTGAAGAGCCAGAAAATAATAATTTTTCACCATGTTTTTAGGAATAAAATGTCAAATCAAAGCATGCAAAGCTGCTGAACTCAAAGTGTGATGACATAAGGAGTATTCTGGATGGTTTCTTTCCTCTAGTCTGATATGGAAAGTCAAACAACCCAAAATTGACCATGCATGCAATGATTTCTCTGGATGGATGAAACTGTAAGACATTGAGGTCTGGAGGAGCAGGGATTGGTTTCGGGAAGAGCTTTGGTTTGGAAGCAACACACACTTACTGTGTCGCTCTCGCCGTCAGACACGTGCTGAGGCTCTGAGCCGTAATGCAGGGGAGAATACATCCAACTCCTGCTGTCTGGAGACTGCAGACGCACCGCCACCCCAGCAGAGGACGCCAAACACACACACACACACACGCACACGCGCGCACACACATGCACACACACAGAAGGGGTGAGCAGTGCAGACAGCATGAAACACAGAGACAGAGAGAAAACAAACGCATGAGGCGACTAGAAAAGACATTCAACATTTTGTGGGAAGAGACGACAGATAACAGAGACATGCAGCTGCAAACACACACGGTTCTGACAGTGTGCAACACACACACACATTTCCATTTGCATGTAATATTCGCATGACCAACATCTGAAGCTAAACATTTAACTAAAACTAAAAAAATAAAATAAATGTTTGTAACTATTAACAATAATAACTTTTATTTATTTTTCCTTGAAAGGGAATATCTCAGTTATGACTGTAACCTTGGTTCCCTGAAGAGGGAATGAGACGCTGCTAACGATTTGTAGTTTCCTGGTTCGTGATGTCACAGCGCTGGTTGGATTGCACACATGCTTCATGACACGATCACGCTAAACATTCTCAAAGCATCTTGGAAGCAGTGTGAGTTTCCTCTTCAGGGAACCATGGTTACAGTCGTGACCGAGACGTTCTGTTATGAACCTGCCAGTCGATTTCTGTGAGAAATATGGATGTAAACACTGCTGTGAAAGAACTAATCGTGTTTTAGTTTAGGATTCAAATCTACACATGAAAGGAATCTACTGTGTTTTAAGACAACGAAACACAAAATGCTAAAAATAGCCTAAAATCACGACTAAAACTACAGTTCACAGCAGGGGTTCCCAAACACAGGCCTGATTAAGATTGTAATTGAAAAGCCGATGCCAGATTTCATTCCATGCAGCGTTTTATATTTAAAGAGGACGTTTGGAGTGAAGGAGCGTTTGGGACGTCCTGCTGTCAGATGATGTTCACTTACGAGACTGTAGGAGCTGAGTTTCCTCTGGAGGACCGGGGAATAAACCCAATATCTGCCTTCAGCGAACTGACACACACACACAGAGACGCACATGCAGACACACACACGCACGCACGCACATGCAGATACACACAGATACACAAGGAGACGCACATGCAGACACACACACACACAGGAAATGGGGAATGAGTGAATAAAAGAGATGGGAGTGGAAGGGAGCGAGAGAGAGAGAGGAAACAGATGATGATGATGAAGATGAAACTCAATGTTTACCTTCTTAAATCATGTTCCTGCTCTAGTGAAAGATTCATCAGTGCACATGATTCTAAACTTCATAATCTTTTATCATAATAATAACTCAAACAATAACAACAATAATAATAATTTGCTCCCTGACGTCATCAACGCTCTTGCTCTAGAACCGTAGTTTGCCCAGCCCTGCTCTAGAACCTGCTTCCAGAACCATAAATGACAGTACCATGTTACAGTATTTTAATAAATCAGTTAACTTGCATATATGAGAGACATTAATTACATCTTCACCAATCATTAACTACTCTCTCTAAAAATATTGCATTACTTTTGACTAATTACTTTCTAAATCCAACATCAACCATTAGAACATAGACATGAAACAGCTCTATTAATGCTTTCAAATAATTAATGATGATCATTTAAATAATGACATCCATCTAGAGTCACGTGACACCCGCCAATCACTTCCTGACGGATAAAGATAAAGAAGCTTTCAGACAAACCACCCGCTATAAATATAAAACTGCAGAGTCAATGAGGGAGAGAAGCTAAAACACAGGGAATTAGTGTGTGTGTGTGTGTGTGTGTGTGAGAGAGAAAGAGTGTGTGTGTGTGTGTGTGTGTGTGTGAGAGAGAGAGAGAAAGAGAGAGCGAAAGACGCCACATATGAAAATGACTGTGACACACACACACAATCTCACTCTCTTTCTCTCTCTCACACACACACACACACACACACACACACACACACACACACACACACACACACACACACACACCTGATTCAGTTCAGCTCGATGAGTGTAATGTCCTCAACACTTACGAAGTAGATGTCAGTGGTTTCTGCGAGCTCTTGTTCCAGCGACCCGCGGCTGTGTGTGTGTGAGAGTGTGTCGGCGTCAGGACGCGGCGTGTCCGGCGGCTCCGGGGTCCGTTCCGCCGGTTCAGGGGCCGGAGCCGTTGCCAGGGGAACCGCTGTGTCACCAGGAAGTGCTTCTGGGACGAGGTCATCGGATGCTGGAGGAGGAGGAACATCCGTCTCTTGTGCCGCACTAAACACACACACACACACACACAAGCGTTTATATCCCACAAATATAGAGTCTGGCCAAAGAAAACACACACACACTCTCTCACACACACACTCAAACACACACACACACACACACACTCTCTCTCTCTCACACACTCACAATTCCCTTTTTAGATATTATTTGTAATGAAAAACAAGACAAAAATATAGAGTAATGAAATCTTTTGTTGTTGTTGTTGTTTGCTTTGGCTGTTTGTGGTGATTTGCAATGTTTGCTCATACTGTGTCAGAGAGACATCAGGCTCCTCCTCCTCCTCCTCTTCTCTTTCTCTCTTCACCTCCACCTGCACAGTGATGGTCTGCTGCTCTTCCTCGTGCACCTCCACCACTTCATGAGTCCTGCGCACACAAGCAGATTACACACACTTCCCTGAGTCCAACGCTGCAGTAACGCAAACCAAGCTCACCTTCCCTCGCCATCTCTCAGAGACAGTGTGTGTCTTTTGTGCAGAACAACAGATATAAAAGACATTCATATGCATGCGGTTAGAAAACCTTAATTACGGCTTGTAACGCACTTCATAAAAGCGTTTTAATGCATTAATTATGGCTTGTAACGCACTTTATAAAAGTGTTTTTTTGCATTAATTATGGCTTGTAACGCTCTTTATAAAAGTGTTTTTTTGCATTAATTATGGCTTGTAACGCTCTTTATAAAAGCGATTTTAATGCATTAATTATGGCTTGTAACGCACTTTATAAAAGCGTTTTAATGCATTAATTATGGCTTGTAACGCACTTTATAAAAGCGTTTTAATGCATTAATTATGGCTTGTAACGCACTTTATAAAAGCATTTTAATGCATTAATTATGGCTTGTAACGCACTTTATAAAAGCGTTTTAATGCATTAATTATGGCTTGTAACGCACTTTATAAAAGCGATTTTAATGCATTAATTATGGCTTGTAACGCACTTTATAAAAGCGTTTTAATGCATTAATTATGGCTTGTAACGCACTTTATAAAAGCGTTTTAATGCATTAATTATGGCTTGTAACGCACTTTATAAAAGCGTTTTAATGCATTAATTATGGCTTGTAACGCACTTTATAAAAGCGTTTTAATGCATTAATTATGGCTTGTAACGCACTTTATAAAAGCGTTTTAATGCATTAATTATGGCTTGTAACGCACTTTATAAAAGCATTTTAATGCATTAATTATGGCTTGTAACGCACTTTATAAAAGCATTTTAATGCATTAATTATGGCTTGTAACGCTCTTTATAAAAGCGATTTTAATGCATTAATTATGGCTTGTAACGCACTTCATAAAAGCGTTTTAATGCATTAATTATGGCTTGTAACGCACTTTATAAAAGTGTTTTTTTGCATTAATTATGGCTTGTAACGCTCTTTATAAAAGTGTTTTTTTGCATTAATTATGGCTTGTAACGCTCTTTATAAAAGCGATTTTAATGCATTAATTATGGCTTGTAACGCACTTTATAAAAGCGTTTTAATGCATTAATTATGGCTTGTAACGCACTTTATAAAAGCATTTTAATGCATTAATTATGGCTTGTAACGCACTTTATAAAAGCGTTTTAATGCATTAATTATGGCTTGTAACGCACTTTATAAAAGCGTTTTAATGCATTAATTATGGCTTGTAACGCACTTTATAAAAGCGATTTTAATGCATTAATTATGGCTTGTAACGCACTTTATAAAAGCGTTTTAATGCATTAATTATGGCTTGTAACGCACTTTATAAAAGCGTTTTAATGCATTAATTATGGCTTGTAACGCACTTTATAAAAGCATTTTAATGCATTAATTATGGCTTGTAACGCACTTTATAAAAGCGATTTTAATGCATTAATTATGGCTTGTAACGCACTTTATAAAAGCGTTTTAATGCATTAATTATGGCTTGTAACGCACTTTATAAAAGCGTTTTAATGCATTAATTATGGCTTGTAACGCACTTTATAAAAGCGTTTTAATGCATTAATTATGGCTTGTAACGCACTTTATAAAAGCGTTTTAATGCATTAATTATGGCTTGTAACGCACTTTATAAAAGCGTTTTAATGCATTAATTATGGCTTGTAACGCACTTTATAAAAGCATTTTAATGCATTAATTATGGCTTGTAACGCACTTTATAAAAGCATTTTAATGCATTAATTATGGCTTGTAACGCTCTTTATAAAAGCGATTTTAATGCATTAATTATGGCTTGTAACGCACTTTATAAAAGCGTTTTAATGCATTAATTATGGCTTGTAACGCACTTTATAAAAGCGTTTTAATGCATTAATTATGGCTTGTAACGCACTTTATAAAAGCGTTTTAATGCATTAATTATGGCTTGTAACGCACTTTATAAAAGCATTTTAATGCATTAATTATGGCTTGTAACGCTCTTTATTAAAGCGATTTTAATGCATTAATTATGGCTTGTAACGCACTTTATAAAAGCGTTTTAATGCATTAATTATGGCTTGTAACGCACTTTATAAAAGCGTTTTAATGCATTAATTATGGCTTGTAACTTACTTTATAAAAGCGTTTTAATGCATTAATTATGGCTTGTAACGCACTTTATAAAAGCGTTTTGATGCATTAATTATGGCTTGTAACGCACTTTATAAAAGCATTTTAATGCATTAATTATGGCTTGTAACGCACTTTATAAAAGCATTTTAATGCATTAATTATGGCTTGTAACGCACTTTATAAAAGCATTTTAATGCATTAATTATGGCTTGTAACGCACTTTATAAAAGCATTTTAATGCATTAATTATGGCTTGTAACGCACTTTATAAAAGCATTTTAATGCATTAATTATGGCTTGTAACGCTCTTTATTAAAGCGATTTTAATGCATTAATTATGGCTTGTAACGCACTTTATAAAAGCGTTTTAATGCATTAATTATGGCTTGTAACGCACTTTATAAAAGCGTTTTAATGCATTAATTATGGCTTGTAACGCACTTTATAAAAGCATTTTAATGCATTAATTATGGCTTGTAACTTACTTTATAAAAGCATTTTAATGCATTAATTATGGCTTGTAACGCACTTTATAAAAGCATTTTAATGCATTAATTATGGCTTGTAACGCTCTTTATAAAAGCGATTTTAATGCATTAATTATGGCTTGTAACGCACTTTATAAAAGCGTTTTAATGCATTAATTATGGCTTGTAACGCACTTTATAAAAGCGTTTTAATGCATTAATTATGGCTTGTAACGCACTTTATAAAAGCGTTTTAATGCATTAATTATGGCTTGTAACGCACTTTATAAAAGCATTTTAATGCATTAATTATGGCTTGTAACGCACTTTATAAAAGCATTTTAATGCATTAATTATGGCTTGTAACGCTCTTTATTAAAGCGATTTTAATGCATTAATTATGGCTTGTAACGCACTTTATAAAAGCGTTTTAATGCATTAATTATGGCTTGTAACGCACTTTATAAAAGCGTTTTAATGCATTAATTATGGCTTGTAACGCATTTTATAAAAGCATTTTAATGCATTAATTATGGCTTGTAACGCACTTTATAAAAGCATTTTAATGCATTAATTATGGCTTGTAACGCACTTTATAAAAGCATTTTAATGCATTAATTATGGCATGTAACGCACTTTATAAAAGCATTTTAATGCATTAATTATGGCTTGTAACGCTCTTTATAAAAGCGTTTTAATGCATTAATTATGGCTTGTAACGCACTTTATAAAAGCGTTTTAATGCATTAATTATGGCTTGTAACGCACTTTATAAAAGCATTTTAATGCATTAATTATGGCTTGTAACGCACTTTATAAAAGCATTTTAATGCATTAATTATGGCTTGTAACGCACTTTATAAAAGCATTTTAATGCATTAATTATGGCATGTAACGCACTTTATAAAAGCATTTTAATGCATTAATTATGGCTTGTAACGCTCTTTATAAAAGCGTTTTAATGCATTAATTAGGGCTTACACTTAATGCACTGTTGACTGACCGCAGCCTCGGCTCTGGCACTGACCTGTAGCGCGGGTGCTCTGCGGTGTCTGACGGGGAACGCTCTGGGATTGATATGGACGTGTTTGAGGACAGAGTTGTGGCCACAGATGTTGTGGTCGCTTCCTCGAACGACGGAGGAGTGCAAGACTGCAGACCTGAGAGAATAAACAAGAAAAAAGAACAAATATTGACATGAACAAACAGGTCGGCTCCATTTAAAATGAAATGTTCTGAGGTTTTGCGAATATTCCCATTAAGATATTTCAGAATATTCTTTGAATGAACATTAAAGACCAGATCACTTCTGTTCTATTAATGCTAGTAGAAGAATGTTTTTTCATAACTTTGAGAGAAAGACTTTTTATAAAGTTTATAAAGAGTTCTTATAAAGCACATATTAACACATGATCATATTCTACATCCCATAATCCACCCAATATCTACACTTATATTCACATTCCTGCATTTATCAGCAGCTTTTATCATTGCATTCAAGAAACATTGACATTCTAATCAGTTCTTGCTTTCCCTGGGAATCGAACCCATGACCTTGATGTTGCAAGCACTGCTCTCTACTCTCAGGGTTACAGGAATAGTTAGTGAGAGTTGAACGACAGAAGGAAAAGCAGAGGATGACCTTGGTTCTCCAGCACGGGGAAGCTGCGCGCTCCTCTCAGGTCGTAGATGTTGGGGTCTCGCTCCGAGGGCAGCTGGCTGGCCGACCAGGCGGCTCCGGGGCCGCTGAGTTTGGGGACGTTCAGCGCCACGCGGCCCTTCTTAGCAGGAGAAGCCTTGAGCGCTGGAGAAACACACACAATCCCGCCGGCGGTTAGTCACGCGTGTCTTTCGCTCTGTATGTAACGGGACAGTAACTCCGGCCGCGGGACTCACACGAGCTCTTCTTGAACACGACGCTGCTCATGAAGCGGAAGAACCGGTCAGCGTAGAAGTTGGGCCGGTGGACGGAGACCGTGTCCTGCGAGAGCGAGAGACAGCACACAACAAACCTCCTCAGAGTCAGCGGTGAAGCGTGAATATCACATTATTATAAGAGCCGTTTGAAGCACATATTTTACATTATCATCAATCTGACTGGGAAATGTTATATTTCATATATTTTTATTTGAATATTCCTGTTTTTTGTGACAGTTTAGCCCATTTTAATTTATTTTACTTACTGCAAAAGAACAAAAAATATACACAACCTTTATATTTAATATATATATATTTATACATCAAGGTAGAATTTGCTGTATTGCATTTAATTTATTCTGAATAAAGTAAAAATAATTAATATTAATTTTTTTATATTGTTTTTTACTCTATTGCAAAAAATATAAAGCTCATAAATGAGTGTCAAAACCGTCAAAAGATCGTGATATTGAGCGTTGCGCGCGTCCGGCAGGAACACAGAATATGGGAGAATACAGGAATAAACGGAGAAGTGAAGAGAAACAGAAAGTGAACGGAAAGAAACTCGGCGAAACCAAACACAAGTGATCCTTATCAGAGTCTATGCACTGTCTCAGAGAATCTACAGCACTCACACACACACACACACACACACACACACACATACTCACACACACACACACACACGCACACACACAAATACACACACTTATACACACGTTCACACTTATACACACTCACACACACGTTCACACTTATACACACACACACACACACACACACACACAAACACATTCCTACTCATACACACACACACACACACACACACACACAATCCTACACATACACACTCATACACACACACTGACACTCTCTCACACACCTCATGCATTAATAAAGGCCACAGGGTGAAATTATCACATTCAATATTAATTTCCACAAATTACAGAGGCTCTAATACACGAATCCACTCGATCAGGATTTCCAGCTTGAATGTTGTTTATTTTCCCAGTCTGTCAGAAACGCTCTGTTTAGTTCCTGTCTCTATGAAGCTCCTCCTTCTGAAAGCACACTGTGCTCTGATTGGTCGGCTGGATCGGTGTGCTGTGATTGGTCGAGAGCTTCCAGTGTGTTTGGGAAATGTCCCGCCCCTTCCCATAACCACCAGTTTCAACACACGACTCACTCACTCAAGCCCCGCCCCTTTATTCTGCGCATGAATTATGATAATGAGGAATATTGTGAGTGTTTGTTCTGGAAGAAACTCGAGAATCAATGGAGAGTTTCAGGAGTTCAGAAACACTGACTCTGATAAAGAAGAAGAACTGCAGCTTTACATGATCAACATCTCACAGTAAAAATAGATGAAGATGGAGAAAAGCTCTTTAAGTCAATAGTCTGTTCTGTCACAGTTTGTGTTTATGCAGATGTGTATGCAGAGAGATGGCTGGAGGTCTATGAGATATTGTAATAGTAAATCTAATGTATTTGTGTGAGATTTAAAGGGCCAGTGGCGAGTTTCTCACCCCATCATGGACCAGAGCTTTCCAGGTGTGTTCCAGCTTCTTGATGAGTCTGCAGGAGCGAGAGAGACAGAAACACAGACGGATGACTTTCCTTCATGCAGTCGTCCAGAAACCTTACGCAAGAACACATTCAACAACGCCAGAGGAGATCATCAAGCCTGCGCTTCCTCACAGCCGCTCGAGCAATAGAGCGCAAACACACACTGATGGAGGACGAGCGGAACGAAAGAGATATTTACCCAAAACATCAGGGCATATGCACTTTAAGAAGGGAAATAAAAATAAAATAAACAATAATAAAAAATAAGTATTACAAATTAGAGTTAAAAAATTTAAAATCAAATTAAAATAAATAAATAAATAACAACAAAATAAATAACAATAATAAATAATAACTAACAAAAACTAAATAATAAAAAAATTAATTAAATTAAAAACAAAATAAAACAACATCAACAATAATAATGATGATAATAATAAACTAATAATAAAAAACAAATGCAATTAAAATTAAAAACGAAATAAAAATAAAATATAGAATAATAAAATAAAATAAAGTAAAATAATATAATATAATAAAAAAATTAAATTATAAAAGGCCACTCTTATATGCAATATAAATACCATTTGTAATATAAAACACAATTTAAAAAAAGGCCAATTTAGCAGAAAATGTGTAAATGTTACTTAATTAAAAAGAAACTGCTTAATTATTTAAAATAAGTTTTAATAACAACTACAAGCCACAAGCATGTAAAATATGTTATATAACACAATTCAAAATGTAGCCAATAAATAAACAAATGGTCAGATTTACTTAAAAGGTAGGCATTTTAATTTAATTTTAATTCATTTATAGATTAACATTTTTAACAATTAATAATTAAAGGGTTCAAGAAAACACACATTTAAAAAAGGCCTAATTAGCCTAAACCCACATTTTAGCAAAATAATAATTAAAACAAGTTATATATATGCAGTACGCACACCTGTAGGACTGCAGGATGTCTATGATGCCGATGAAGAGCAGGAGTCGCTCTCCTTTCCCGCTGACCGCTGGGATGCCGCCCATTCTGCAGACACACAACACCACACACAACCGATCTAAAACACAACCCACGCATCTCAGGACAGAAGTCATGACTGGTCAGACGGTTTAATCAAGCATGGCAGAAACTGGTTAATTAATTACACCATGAAAAATAGTAAATAGTATCCAGTGCAAAAAAAAGAAAATAAGATTTTGACAAAAAAAGTAAATTCTTTGCATTTTCTTATTGTATTTAATATTTTAATTTCCACAAACTGTGAATTCACTGAATAATTACAACATTTTTCTCATTTTATAATACCATGTATCATTTAATCATTATTCATTTGTGTCATTTTATGTGTCATTTATTTCATAATCTTTATTATTTAGCTAATTTTTTTGACTTTGCAATGCATGCTTTTGCTGTTTAATCCTATGATTGTGTGTTTTTATTTTCCCAGACCATTGCTCAGATTTCCCCAAAAACTGAACCAGATCATTTTCAGACCATGCCGACAAAAAGTTATGGAATTCAAGTCTGTCAAACCGCAAACGAAAAACGAGCGAATGAATTTGCATGACGAGCACGTCAAAATGAACGCCAGGCTATAGCTCTACAACGCTTTAAGGTATTGTGAAATGTCAACCCTGACCTGGGAATACCTGCACAGTTTCAGCACAGCGCCACCTAGTGGTCAGGAGATATGAAAACTGGCTCTTTATGCTTATAACTTCTGAACAGTTTGGCCAAAAATCATAAAACTGGACTCTTTAGATTCAGCGCAGCATGCAAAGTCAAACAATACCCAATATTCCCATATCAGCCGTGTCCTGAAGGTACTCAAAAAGTTGTAAGGCAATGCTACCTTGAAATTTATGTAAACAAATGCGAATTACTAGAGTTGATAAAGCACGGATAAAGCACTTTTGCCCAGTACGAGTATTATACAAGTAATACGAGTCAATATCTGTGCTCGGATTGAATAAAAATCCTCATTGGGTAGCTGACTGTGTCTGCGTTCTGTGATAGGCTAGTCACAGCGCCCCTCCCCTACACATGCCGATTTGATGCGTCTCGCGGCTCCGCCTTGCTCATTCACGCGCTGAACGCTGAGACGAGAACAGGTGTCTTTCTCTCTCTGTCACTCAGGTTCGCAGGTCTAACCTTAACGTTTAGGGTTTCTTCAGCTTCAGGTTTGTTTTTTATTTCGGTTTGTTTGTAGAACTTACTTATTAACCAGTATAGTTCTGGTAAACATGGGGTTTGTTCAGACGTGGTTCTTGATAGAATGCCTATCTGTGCCTGTTGGAGATTTTTTTTTTACCGTCTGCTGCTCTATTCAGTTTTTTAACTTTGCGCACTGAGTGTCTGACACTTTCTTGCTGTATTTCATACAAAATAAAGGAATGCAGATCTTAAAAACAGCGTCAGACTATTTGATCAGTAGAACACACAGTCCCCCCCCCCTCTCTCTCTTACTCACTCACTCACTCACTCACACACGCACACACGCATACCTGGCGTGGAAATAAAATAAAAAAAATCACACTGAAAAGTTATGTTCAAATGTAAATTACATTTTTCTTCATAATTGCTACCGCATGTGTTGCATTAATTAAACTTGTTCTGTATATAGTTCGCCATTTTGGCCCTAAATGGCTGCATGCAGTTATATTTTTCCATTGCTTTTGGTTTGAACATACACAACTTTGTCTGCTGCTTCATGTTCTTCGTGGCTTACTTAGTTCAACTCCCAGGCTGTTAATGCAGATAAAAACAGAGCACTGGTTTTGTTGTTGACAGGTGTCAGTGATTTGGTTTTGGACGCAGCATTCAGAGTCGGATCTAATATTCGTGACATTGCATCGCATTCAGTTCTTGCTTTCCTGGGAATCAAACCCATGACCTGCGGGTTGCTAGCGCCGCTCTCTACTGTTACTGTTACGAATCATCACACGTACGTGTCTTCCGTGTCTATGGAGTCTCCACACGCGGCTCCTCCCTGAATGGACTCCATGGCGGTGGAGTAAAGCGCTCGCTGAGCGGTCGGCCTCTTCTCGTCGCTGCTGCCCTGCGATCCCTCCATCTGCTGCTCGCGCTCCGCCTGGTCCAGATTATGAACCCCCAACAACAAGCTGTAGTCCATGATCTTAAAACTCTCCAACACCTGCACAGAAACATCATACCTTTCTCATAAAAATGCATTCATCAGCTGCTTTTATCATCGCATTCAAGAAACACATCGACATTCTAATCAGTTCTTGCTTTCCCTGGGAATCAAACCCATGACCTTGATGTTGCAAGCACTGCTCTCTGCTGTTCGAGCGACAGGAAAGCTCACACACACACACACACTCACCAGACAGTCTCTCTGCAGAGTTTTGACCAGAGCGTTGTACGTGTCCACGTCCAGCAGGAGTCCGTCCTGAACATCCTGCATGAAGTCCAGGTCTTTAAAAGTAGGCCTGGTCTTCTCACGTTCTTTCTTGGACGCTCGGCGTTTGCACGTGGAGCCCTTCAGGTCGAACTTCAGGTGCATGCGGAAGACGCGGGGCAGGACGTTATTCATCACCACGATACGGATGTTCTTCCCACCGGACTGAACGCAGTACAAGCCAAAGAACTTGGGCAGCAGCGTGCGAGGATTCTGGTTCAGGTTCTGAGGGACAGAAGACAGCTTTCAATGAAGGACGCATCAGTTTGTAATGAAAAACAAGACAAAAATACTGAAAAAGAGTAAAATAGATAGTGCTTCGGTTCTTCAGGCTCACCATATAGTACCCGGGAAGCAGCTTCTGCAGGAACTCAGCCTCTTTGTGCATGACGGTTTTGAGGATGAATTCATCGTCTCGAGTGACGTAGAATATGGATCCGCTGGCTCCAGGGTTGGAGAGCTCGATCAAGGGTTCATTACAGAGAGAATACTGGAACCACACACAAACATAACGGGGATGTTGCGTTTATTCTGAGTAATGCGCATATATACTTAATATAGGCTTTGAGTCATATGTTTATGTTTTCTGGAGCTTGATATTAACATAAATCACCATACACTTTTGTTGCAAAACAAAAAACAAAAAATGCACAAAAGAAAAGAACAAAAGAAGAATAAAGTCTAGGAACATGTCTAAAATATGAATTATTTTCTTTACCATACACACATCATAGAAAACATTCTGCATTTTTGAATATAACCCTCCCACACACACACACACACACACACACACAAACAAACTCACACAAACACACACACACACACACACACAAACAGACTCACACAAACACACACACTCTCTCTCTCACACAAACACAAACAAACACACTCACTCTCTCTTTCTCACTCACACACACACCCTAAAAAATACACATACACTTGCGCACACACACACACACACACACACACACACTCAACTCCCTCTACTCTATAGCTGTTGTTTGTTTTAAGTGCTTAAAAAAGAAAGTATTAGTGTGCTAATCACCATCTGTCTCGGCTAGTGTGTGTGTGTGTGTGTGTGTGTGTGCTTATAAAGCGGTCATGTGCTTTCACACACCTAACATGTTTAAGTTTCATTTAAGCTCCAGGCGCTGTCAGATCATGATTGCGCATTAACCTTCCCATGACCTTCAAATCTTCAATAAAGAGTCCAGATCCAAATCATTCAGATCCAATATGAACATTTTACGTGTGGCGTTCATGGACAACTTGAAGATTATACAGTAAAGACAAACATTCACATTGTATTTTATTTAAAGATGCACTAGTTTTAAAAAGTTTAGGAGTTAATTAATAATGATTACTCATATTCATCAAGGATGCATTAAACTGATTAAAAGAAACACTAAAGGCATTTAGAAACTTACAAAAGGTTCCATTTCAAATATACGCTGTTCTTTGGGACTTTCAGTTCGTCAAAAAAACCCTGAGAAATAACAGTTTCACTGTTTGTAATGTTGCACTAAAATGAAACTCTCTAGATGGAAAAATCCACTGTGAAAACATATAGAAAATGTGAAACATAGAAATAAACCTGCAACTAGAACCATCCTGTCCGACTGTATGGACGGGTGGAGGAGCGAGTGCGACGCGTCTCACCAGATAGTCGTCCGGTCGGATCCCGAAGAGTTCTCGGAAGTAGCGGAACGCCACAGGAGCGTACGTCTTAAACCTGAAGTCTGGATAGTGATGCGCCGGCGTCAGGTTACTCCCTTCACTGCGAGACAAACAGAGACAGCACTGGTTTATTGTCTTCTGGGATTCAGAAGTGTTGTGTAATCCTTAGCCTGAAGAACACTTATCCACTATATACCGCAGGATATCGTATCGAACACAGCTTGTGTGTGTTTGTGGGTGTAAGTGTTTGATTTAATTAAGCCAAAAGCATTAGTAATAGCAGTGCTGCTTGACTTAGCAAAAACACCTGACTCAATCCTCAGAGGAAGTGAGACGAAATGAAGAGAGGGTTTTAAAACTCTGAACTTGCTCATAAAGACCTGGGGAAGAAAATGCTCTCCACCACGTAGAAGTCTTGCATGAGGACGTCCCGCTCGGGTTTGGAGCTCAGGTTTCCCACGGTGTAGCCGATCCCCAGCTGAATGGCTCCTTTCAGGGCAGACGAGGTCGTCTGGAGACACAAGACGGAGAATCCCGACTCCCGTTAAACATGACACACAATCCCTAGATTACAGTCGCAACGGATCAAACAGTCGACTACAGACATCAATACAGAATGTTTGTTTTTAAATAAATAAATATATATATATATATAAAATGTAATTAATCACATCTAACATAAAAGTTGGTGTTTTTTATAAGATATTTGTGTGTATATAGATTATTATATATTATACATATGTGTGTGTGAGAGAGATAAACACCAACTTTTGTTGATGTGATTAACTGACTTAATGGCATTAATAAAATATATACTTTTTATATGAAGTATAGAAATATTTTAACAAAAAATGTATTTATATGTTTATCAATATATAAAAGGAAAATATATAATATTTAGATATTTGTATATATCAAATATAATTACATACAGTAATACCACAAACTCGCGGGAGCCGCGAACGAACGAACGAACTCGCGGGAGCCGCGAACGAACGAACGAACTCGCGGGAGCCGCGAACGAACGAACGAACTCGCGGGAGCCGCGAACGAACGAACGAACTCGCGGGAGCCGCGAACGAACGAACGAACTCGCGGGAGCCGCGAACAAACGAACAAACTCGCGGGAGCCGCGAACGAACGAAGGCGCGGGAGCCGCGAACGAACGAATTCGTTGATAAAGGGGTTGGAACAGCATGACTGTTTTATGAGAGGCTGTGTTTAGGATATTTCCAGTAAAAATGGGCATGACCATGCTGAGCGTTAGGACTTTTTTAGGACACAAAAATGCCCGTGGGTGAGGGAAAAATTCTCGTACACCGATTCGACCCTCCATACTCTTACACCGATTTGCTCGTATACCAAGTCGCTCATAAACCGAGTGTGGCGAGCAGGGCGGGGTCGAGGGACCGTGAGAGCGTCACGAGAGCCGGTGGCGTGATGGATAATGAGCGACACCTGCGAGCCATCGGTCTCTCGTCTCACGGAGGAGCGGAGGCTTAAAAGGAGGAGCGACGACAGTGAAGAAGAGAGAGGACCAGGCCTGGAGTGTTGTTATGTTTTGTGTGGGCGGCGGTCGACCGCGAGGGGCCGCCGCCATTACTTTCGTTTTGAGTTTATGTTTTATTTTCACCATTAAAGTGTGTTTAAATGTCTGCCGGTTCCCGCCTCCTTCCTCCCTGAACATTTAACTCCGTTACACCGAGGTATTACTGTATTTGGAAAGAATTCTCATTGAGGTAGCAATGAACAACACATTAATTAAATAAGAATAATCACTTACAACACACATACACAAGTGATTTTCGTTTCTGTCTTTTTTAGTTTGTTCATTTTCAGTCACATGTTTCCTTTGTTTCTAGTTTCCCGACAGTCTTTAGTTTCAACGGATCGTCACATCCGGGTCCCTTTGTGTATCTTCCAGGTCTTACACGCTCCCGTCTCTGTCTAATCATGTCCCAAGTCGCGTCAGCTCATCCCAATCCTGTGTTTGTCCTAAAATACCCTCCTGTGTTCCTTTGTCTTTGTCGGTGATTGTCAGTGTTATACGGATGTCTAGTAGTGTGTGGACGTTCTCTTCCTGTGTTCCATGAGTTTTGAGTTTGCACCATAGAGTGTCGTTCATGTTTGAAGTTAAAGTGTTTTGGTTAAATGAACTGTCTCCGCATCACGCACAGCACCATCTGCAAAACAATCTGCTTTCATTTTCCCTTCATAATAAACTAAAAATGTATTGGCTAACATTTGGGCATTTTTTAATTATTATTATCAATAACTAAATTGTTAGATTCCCTTTGTCTTCCATTTGTGTTATAAGTGTTTTAATATAGTCAAACTATTGTATAACATATATAAAATAAGTGTTTATTTTAACTCAATGTTAAGATGAACTTAAAATGCTGAATTCATAAATGCTATTTGAAATACAGAAGATCGTATCTCAAGGTATTACTGTACACTCAAAATCATCCGGACTCTAAATAGATGAGAAAAAACCCAGATTTCAGACAGAGAGACTTTTGGATCCCACTGTAAACTTCAATATAAACCGCCTGAAGTGAGAGATGAGCGCGGGGCGGTCGACAGCACACACACCTTCTTGTACGTGGTCTCGCCAGACGCATCGACACGCCGGTGGCCGATCTTCTTCTCCAGACCAGAGCCGGGGTGACTCGAGGAAGAAGGCATCTGAGGAGAAAAACACTGAGGATGAGACAATCTGAGATGATCTGAGACGATCTGAGACAATCAGAAATAATCTGAGACAATCTGAAATAATCTGAGACGATCTGAGATGGTCTGAAATAATATGAGACAATCTGAAATAATATGAGACAATCTGAAATATTCTGAGACAATCTGAAATAATCTGAGACAATCTGAGACAATCTGAAATAATCTGAGACAATCTGAGATGGTCTGAAATAATCTGAGACGATCTGAGATGATCTGAAATAATCTGAGACGATCTGAGATGATCTGAGACAATCTGAAATAATCTGAGACAATCTGAGATGGTCTGAAATAATCTGAGACGATCTGCGATGATCTGAAATAATCTGAGACAATCTGAGATGATCTGAGACAATCAGAGACACTCTGAAATAATCTGAGACGATCAGAGATGATCTGAGATAATCTGAGACAATCTGAAATAATCTGAGACGATCTGAAATAATCTGAGACAATCTGAAATAATATGAGACAATCTGAAATAATCTGAGACAATCTGAGACAATCTGAGATGGTCTGAAATAATCTGAGACGATCTGAGATGATCTGAGACAATCTGAAATAATCTGAGACAATCTGAAATAATATGAGACAATCTGAAATAATCTGAGACAATCTGAGACAATCTGAGATGGTCTGAAATAATCTGAGACGATCTGAGATAATCTGAGACAATCTGAAATAATCTGAGACGATCTGAAATAATCTGAGACAATCTGAAATAATATGAGACAATCTGAAATAATCTGAGACAATCTGAGACAATCTGAGATGGTCTGAAATAATCTGAGACGATCTGAGATGATCTGAGACAATCTGAAATAATCTGAGACAATCTGCGATGATCTGAAATAATCTGAGACAATCTGAAATAATCTGAGACAATCTGAAATAATCTGAGACAATCTGAAATAATCTGAGACAATCTGAAATAATCTGAGACGATCAGAGATAATATGAGCTGCTTTCACTACAATAACTCATTTAAGTTTGTTTTTATTTCTTCAGTGGAATATTCGGTTGACGCTTCATTTAATATTCCTCTAGAAATGAGATCTGCTTAACTCAAGATTGCATGCGGTGAAATTGGAGTTTAATGACTGAAATCAGTGATATAAAGATAATGAAGGATCCTTCACCTCGCTTATGTGTGTCTTCTTAAGAGCAGCGTCTGAAACGACACGGGAAGAGAAACGTGACATAAAACCCACACGGATAATACATGCAGATCCGGAGAATAAAACAAAACAATAAACCAAATAAAACTCTGTGTAGTTTTCCTGTCTCAAACAGTAGCGAGCAGTGCTTGCAACAACAAGGTCAAGGGTTTGATTCCCAGACGCTTTTATCATCGCATTCAAGAAACACATTGACATTTTAAACAGTTCTTGCTTTCCTTGGGAATCAAACCCATGACCTTAATGTTGCAAGCGCTGCTCTCTACTGATAGACACACAGGAAAGCTTCATTAAATGGCATCTAGTTATGACCTCACAAATAAATACAATCATTTTACATTTTGCATGCAATTTTCTAATTAAATAATGAACCCAAGAAAGATTGTGCTTCATATAACTCCCAGTTCAGCCGTCTCACTAGACGTGGAAGGTCAAGTCAAGTGCATTGCATTGTGGGATACATTACCCACTCAGTGTAGGCTGTTACAAACTGCACATACAGGTCATTGTATGCTTACAGAAAACATGCATCTGCTGCAAACACACAGAACCCTGAACACACACTGCTCATGTGTGAATATCAGTCAAGGACAGGCGGCAGGAGTCGTGCTGTTCTCTCACACTGCGTGTTTCTCACACACGTTCCTGTCCCTGAATCAGGGGAGGGGGCGGAGTCACGGAAGGGGCGGGGTCAAGCTGACCTGTCAATCATTCCTCGGCACGTGCCGCCGCAGAATTAAAGACAGCAGAACGCAAACGAGAGCTGACCTGCTTTACACCCGATTCAGAGCTGGAAATTAGAGCAGGAGTTTTAATCTTCATTTCATTCTGGAACACGACTGAATCTCATCAACACGCGTGCAGGTCACACTCACACTGCAATCCCCTCATCTAAAGCTTCATAACGTACAGTATAATGCTGTATATCGTTACATAAATATGTTAAAATGTGTGAGTGTGTGTGCAGTATTGTTGACGGTCTCTCGTGGAGGCGCATGTGTTTGAGAAGCAGATAATGAGAGCTGAGGAAACGCATGACGTGCGGCACTGTGAGACATAAATACACAGAAACATGCTGAGAAATCACTTCTGCCGCGGGCGCACACACTGAGATGGTCCTCACTGCGGAACACGAGATCCAGGGGGAGGAGTTGGATCCAGATCCAACTCCTCCCATTATATATACTTCGCCCCGCCGCCGCCGCATCACACATGGCCATGGTGTGCGAAGACACCCACCCAGGCTTCTGCAGCGAGTTCTGTGAAATTTGTGCTGACCAGTGTGAAAGGATGGATGGATGGATGGATAGCTAATTGTGAATGTCCTGTGTTTTCCCTGTAATGTTGGTCTAATTCTGTGTGCTCCCAATGTCGTTTTCCTTATGTTTTGCCTTCAAAGTTTCCCTACTGTTTTCAAAATGTCTGTTTTAGCTCGTGTGTTAATAAAGTTTTTTTTTCCAATTTAATTGCGTTGGTAATACATTTTGCATGCATTTATGTAAGTGAGATGCTCTTATGCTATTTAAATGAAGTCAGATGCTCTTGTGAAGTCACTTATAAGTGACTTATAAGTATAATTAGTGCTGCTATAATTTAGTTACATACAGTGTCATAATCAGTAGTGAAAAAAAGCACATTCTCTACTTGAATTTAAACTTGAATTAAGTGCCTACTAATTAATATACTTAAGTATTGGAAATCAAAGTGCATGTGGACTACTGAAAGGGGTTAAAGATCAGCCAATCAAAGAATACAGTGAATCTACGAAATTTGTAAGTAATCTTTTTTGTTTTAGATTATATTTAAACGTTTCTCCAAATTAATAAAATACGTGGCTATTGTCCACAACTACGTGTAAGTAGGCCTACGTAGTGGTGGACAATAGCCACGTATTTTATACAAATTACCACAACGTATAAGCGTACAGTGTTAAAAACTTTAATATTTGTTTTCGGCAAGTTTGTTTTTACGTCAAAAGAATAACTAACTAGTTACGACTCGATGCGGAAAAGATAGAGCAACAAGTACAAAGTGTGGGGAATCTGTTGACCAATCAGAATGCAGTGGAAGGAAATCCAACTCCGCCCCTTGGATCTGGATCCAACTCCGCCCCCTGGATCTCGTGTACTGCATTGAGGTGCTACTGGACACACTCACACACACTCTCAGACACACACACACACACACACACACAGACAGATTCTCACACACGCACACAGACAGACTCACACACACACACACACACACACACACACACAGACACACAGACTCTCTCACACACACACTACAGAACACACACTCTCTCTCTCACACACACACTGCAGAACACACACTCCTCTTCGGATACAAAACATCATTTTTTAAGAAATGCATGATGATGAAAACCAATAAAGAGGGTCTTACTACAGTGTTACACTTCACAAGAGAATGTGTTTCAAAACTCAGAGAAATGAGGGTTAATTACGGACTTCTGTTCAAACACAGGGTTTTATTTGCTATCACACAAGGCTTGTGTTCTATTGCTTTAAATCTAGATCTCAGAATTCAATGCACACAAAAACAACGGCTTGAAAACAAAAGCCCAAATCAATGGTAATCATATTTGTGCCGCTGTGATTTAAGGACGAGACGAGACGCAGCGGCTCGGAGGAACAGAAAAAACCTGGAGAAACATCAAGGAAAACATCATTTGTTCTCAATCATGAAGTCACAGTAAATTTAAGTGGATCTACTCTAAACTGAGCAAACGTCATTTTGCACACATTTTTCCCCCATGCTATATTTCAATGTTTTATTTTAATGTGAACTAGTTTTATCTCATAATTATTTAAATCTAAACCATGATTATTGTCATTTGTGGCTGAATTAACTCTTTAATTGCTAGTTGATAAAAATAGCTATTGATCCATCCAAATACAAATTTAATTTGTGCAAAAATGGAATAATCATATAAAACTTTGGCGACTCTGAGACAATCTAAGATGATTTGAGATGATCTGAGATGATTTGAGATAATCTGAAACAATCTAAGATGATTTGAGATGATCTGAGACATTCTGAGACGATCTCGTTTCCATCCCATTAATTCAAGTGAACAAAATTATTATTTACCGGAAAATTGTCGCAAAATATAGATAATATAAATAGTTATTTTTATTTATAAAGTTGCTGTAATCGGTGAAGAAGCTGCATCTATTTTTTTGATGAAACTCAATAAACTCTGTCATGTTCTGTTACGTTCGGATGCTGGAGTTTGGGAACGTGTGAATCCAAAAGTCTTTCCTATGAAATTCCCATGGTAACACTGAAAATGATCCCCGTTCGCGCATATTCTTCTCCAGGCCAGTAGGTGGCAAAAGTTTGTGTTTTCAGGCCCACAAAAAAAGAACAACCAAAAAACGGATGTTTTTAGTTTCAGTAAACGGCCCTAAAACTGAATCATTTTGAGGAATGACCGACCGAGCGACACGATTGGTCCGCTGGTTAGTCCAATCACATCACAGTATTTTATTGCGCATCTTGGGATTTATTCAGTAAATGTCTTTCCATAACAGTTTATGCAAATCTTTAGAATATCTCTCTCTACATCTCTCTCCATCTGTCTTTCTCTCTCTCCCTCTTTCCCTCTGTCTCTCTCTCCATCTGTCTTTCTCTCTCTCCCTCTTTCCCTCTGTCTCGCTGTCTCTCTCTCCCTCTGTCTCGCTGTCTCTCTCTCCATCTGTCTTTCTCTCTCTCTCTCTCTCTCTCTCCCTCTGTCTCTCTCTCTGTGTGTCTCGCTGTCTCTCTCTCCCTCTGTCTCAATAAATGTTGTTATTTTACCAACAGCATGTCAAAGCGCATTAGATGAAAGGGTGAATCATGTTTTGGTCTCGAGAGTCTCACACTGTCAGCGCAAACCTTTTTATTTACACATGAGAAAAATATGGGATCGTTTCACAAAAGCCACATGCTGGAAATCTTCCCTCAAACTAATCAAAATGTTCTGTCGCCGCATGCCAAGAAAATCTAAATATAGCGTGTGTTTGAAATGCCGAGCTTGTGGCGACACACGTCTGCTGTGATTGTTTAAACGTGTAAAGCGGGAGTGTATGGTGGGATTCAGGAGACAGACGGCATCTGACCAGGTGCATTGTGGGAGAAAGCCAACAGAGAATCACGACGCTATACGAGCATCTGATGCAACGATCGCTGTGAACGCAAGACTTCAAGGACAATTAAAGAGCAAGAAGACGATGATTTCTTTTTAACATCATTAAAAAATACCTAGTAGATGCAGAAACTGTAAATCAGTACAGACGAAAACATCAGGAAAAACTAAAGCAGGTCCGGCAACCCGTCCAAACACATTAAAGTCAGTCCATCCTTAGAGCCTGAGGGAACACGTATTCACACACACACACACACACACACACACACACACACACACACACACACACACACACACACACACACACACACACACACACACACACACACACACACACACACACACACACACACACACACACACACACACACACAAACACACTCTCTCTCAAACACTCAATTACTCTCTCTTTCTCTCTCTCTCTCTCTCTCTCTCTCTCTCTCACACACACACACACACAGATAAATTAGTTAAATTTAACAAGAGAACAGCAGTTTGTCTCAATCAACGCAGTTATGTTTGCATCAACTCAATCAACTCAACACACATCCCCGAACATCCAGAGCTCAACGCAACACACATCCCCGAACATCCAGAGCTCAACTCAACACACATCCCCGAACATCCAGAGCTCAACTCAACACACATCCCCGAACATCCAGAGCTCAACGCAACACACATCCCCGAACATCCAGAGCTCAACTCAACACACATCCCCGAACATCCAGAGCTCAACTCAACACACATCCCCGAACATCCAGAGCTCAACTCAACACACATCCCCGAACATCCAGAGCTCAACTCAACACACATCCCCGAACATCCAGAGCTCAACTCAACACACATCCCCGAACATCCAGAGCTCAACTCAACACACATCCCCGAACATCCAGAGCTCAACGCAACACACATCCCCGAACATCCAGAGCTCAACCAACACACATCCCCGAACATCCAGAGCTCAACTCAACACACATCCCCGAACATCCAGAGCTCAACTCAACACACATCCCCGAACATCCAGAGCTCAACTCAACACACATCCCCGAACATCCAGAGCTCAACTCAACACACATCCCCGAACATCCAGAGCTCAACTCAACACACATCCCCGAACATCCAGAGCTCAACGCAACACACATCCCCGAACATCCAGAGCTCAACGCAACACACATCCCCGAACATCCAGAGCTCAACCAACACACATCCCCGAACATCCAGAGCTCAACTCAACACACATCCCCGAACATCCAGAGCTCAACTCAACACACATCCCCGAACATCCAGAGCTCAACTCAACACACATCCCCGAACATCCAGAGCTCAACTCAACACACATCCCCGAACATCCAGAGCTCAACTCAACACACATCCCCGAACATCCAGAGCTCAACGCAACACACATCCCCGAACATCCAGAGCTCAACTCAACACACATCCCCGAACATCCAGAGCTCAACTCAACACACATCCCCGAACATCCAGAGCTCAACGCAACACACATCCCCGAACATCCAGAGCTCAACCAACACACATCCCCGAACATCCAGAGCTCAACTCAACACACATCCCCGAACATCCAGAGCTCAACTCAACACACATCCCCGAACATCCAGAGCTCAACTCAACACACATCCCCGAACATCCAGAGCTCAACTCAACACACATCCCCGAACATCCAGAGCTCAACCAACACACATCCCCGAACATCCAGAGCTCAACCAACACACATCCCCGAACATCCAGAGCTCAACTCAACACACATCCCCGAACATCCAGAGCTCAACTCAACACACATCCCCGAACATCCAGAGCTCAACTCAACACACATCCCCGAACATCCAGAGCTCAACTCAACACACATCCCCGAACATCCAGAGCTCAACTCAACACACATCCCCGAACATCCAGAGCTCAACTCAACACACATCCCCGAACATCCAGAGCTCAACGCAACACACATCCCCGAACATCCAGAGCTCAACTCAACACACATCCCCGAACATCCAGAGCTCAACTCAACACACATCCCCGAACATCCAGAGCTCAACCAACACACATCCCCGAACATCCAGAGCTCAACCAACACACATCCCCGAACATCCAGAGCTCAACTCAACACACATCCCCGAACATCCAGAGCTCAACCAACACACATCCCCGAACATCCAGAGCTCAACGCAACACACATCCCCGAACATCCAGAGCTCAACACACATCCCCGAACATCCAGAGCTCAACTCAACACACATCCCCGAACATCCAGAGCTCAACACACATCCCGAACATCCAGAGCTCAACTCAACACACATCCCCGAACATCCAGAGCTCAACCAACACACATCCCCGAAAATCCAGAGCTCAACCAACACACATCCCCGAACATCCAGAGCTCAACTCAACACACATCCCCGAACATCCAGAGCTCAACTCAACACACATCCCCGAACATCCAGAGCTCAACTCAACACACATCCCCGAACATCCAGAGCTCAACTCAACACACATCCCCGAACATCCAGAGCTCAACTCAACACACATCCCCGAACATCCAGAGCTCAACTCAACACACATCCCCGAACATCCAGAGCTCAACGCAACACACATCCCCGAACATCCAGAGCTCAACTCAACACACATCCCCGAACATCCAGAGCTCAACTCAACACACATCCCCGAACATCCAGAGCTCAACTCAACACACATCCCCGAACATCCAGAGCTCAACTCAACACACATCCCCGAACATCCAGAGCTCAACTCAACACACATCCCCGAACATCCAGAGCTCAACTCAACACACATCCCCGAACATCCAGAGCTCAACCAACACACATCCCCGAACATCCAGAGCTCAACTCAACACACATCCCCGAACATCCAGAGCTCAACTCAACACACATCCCCGAACATCCAGAGCTCAACTCAACACACATCCCGAACATCCAGAGCTCAACTCAACACACATCCCCGAACATCCAGAGCTCAACGCAACACACATCCCCGAACATCCAGAGCTCAACGCAACACACATCCCCGAACATCCAGAGCTCAACGCAACACACATCCCCGAACATCCAGAGCTCAACTCAACACACATCCCCGAACAGAGCTCAACTCAACACACATCCCCGAACATCCAGAGCTCAACTCAACACACATCCCCGAACATCCAGAGCTCAACCAACACACATCCCCGAACATCCAGAGCTCAACTCAACACACATCCCCGAACATCCAGAGCTCAACTCAACACACATCCCGAACATCCAGAGCTCAACTCAACACACATCCCCGAACATCCAGAGCTCAACGCAACACACATCCCCGAACATCCAGAGCTCAACTCAACACACATCCCCGAACAGAGCTCAACTCAACACACATCCCCGAACATCCAGAGCTCAACTCAACACACATCCCCGAACATCCAGAGCTCAACCAACACACATCCCCGAACATCCAGAGCTCAACTCAACACACATCCCCGAACATCCAGAGCTCAACTCAACACACATCCCGAACATCCAGAGCTCAACTCAACACACATCCCCGAACATCCAGAGCTCAACGCAACACACATCCCCGAACATCCAGAGCTCAACGCAACACACATCCCCGAACATCCAGAGCTCAACGCAACACACATCCCCGAACATCCAGAGCTCAACTCAACACACATCCCCGAACAGAGCTCAACTCAACACACATCCCCGAACATCCAGAGCTCAACTCAACACACATCCCCGAACATCCAGAGCTCAACTCAACACACATCCCCGAACATCCAGAGCTCAACTCAACACACATCCCCGAACATCCAGAGCTCAACTCAACACACATCCCCGAACATCCAGAGCTCAACTCAACACACATCCCCGAACATCCAGAGCTCAACTCAACACACATCCCCGAACATCCAGAGCTCAACTCAACACACATCCCCGAACATCCAGAGCTCAACTCAACACACATCCCCGAACATCCAGAGCTCAACTCAACACACATCCCCGAACATCCAGAGCTCAACTCAACACACATCCCCGAACATCCAGAGCTCAACTCAACACACATCCCCGAACATCCAGAGCTCAACTCAACACACATCCCCGAACATCCAGAGCTCAACTCAACACACATCCCCGAACATCCAGAGCTCAACTCAACACACATCCCCGAACATCCAGAGCTCAACTCAACACACATCCCCGAACATCCAGAGCTCAACTCAACACACATCCCCGAACATCCAGAGCTCAACTCAACACACATCCCCGAACATCCAGAGCTCAACTCAACACACATCCCCGAACATCCAGAGCTCAACTCAACACACATCCCCGAACATCCAGAGCTCAACTCAACACACATCCCCGAACATCCAGAGCTCAACTCAACACACATCCCCGAACATCCAGAGCTCAACTCAACACACATCCCCGAACATCCAGAGCTCAACTCAACACACATCCCCGAACATCCAGAGCTCAACTCAACACACATCCCCGAACATCCAGAGCTCAACTCAACACACATCCCCGAACATCCAGAGCTCAACGCAACACACATCCCCGAACATCCAGAGCTCAACTCAACACACATCCCCGAACATCCAGAGCTCAACTCAACACACATCCCCGAACATCCAGAGCTCAACTCAACACACATCCCCGAACATCCAGAGCTCAACTCAACACACATCCCCGAACATCCAGAGCTCAACTCAACACACATCCCCGAACATCCAGAGCTCAACTCAACACACATCCCCGAACATCCAGAGCTCAACTCAACACACATCCCCGAACATCCAGAGCTCAACTCAACACACATCCCCGAACATCCAGAGCTCAACTCAACACACATCCCCGAACATCCAGAGCTCAACTCAACACACATCCCCGAACATCCAGAGCTCAACTCAACACACATCCCCGAACATCCAGAGCTCAACTCAACACACATCCCCGAACATCCAGAGCTCAACTCAACACACATCCCCGAACATCCAGAGCTCAACTCAACACACATCCCCGAACATCCAGAGCTCAACTCAACACACATCCCCGAACATCCAGAGCTCAACTCAACACACATCCCCGAACATCCAGAGCTCAACTCAACACACATCCCCGAACATCCAGAGCTCAACTCAACACACATCCCCGAACATCCAGAGCTCAACTCAACACACATCCCCGAACATCCAGAGCTCAACTCAACACACATCCCCGAACATCCAGAGCTCAACTCAACACACATCCCCGAACATCCAGAGCTCAACCAACACACATCCCCGAACATCCAGAGCTCAACTCAACACACATCCCCGAACATCCAGAGCTCAACTCAACACACATCCTCGAACATCCAGAGCTCAACTCAACACACATCCCGAACATCCAGAGCTCAACTCAACACACATCCCCGAACATCCAGAGCTCAACTCAACACACATCCCCGAACATCCAGAGCTCAACTCAACACACATCCCCGAACATCCAGAGCTCAACTCAACACACATCCCGAACATCCAGAGCTCAACTCAACACACATCCCCGAACATCCAGAGCTCAACTCAACACACATCCCCGAACATCCAGAGCTCAACCAACACACATCCCCGAACATCCAGAGCTCAACTCAACACACACCCCCGAACATCCAGAGCTCAACTCAACACACATCCTCGAACATCCAGAGCTCAACTCAACACACATCCCCGAACATCCAGAGCTCAACTCAACACACATCCCCGAACATCCAGAGCTCAACTCAACACACATCCCGAACATCCAGAGCTCAACTCAACACACATCCCCGAACATCCAGAGCTCAACTCAACACACATCCCCGAACATCCAGAGCTCAACCAACACACATCCCCGAACATCCAGAGCTCAACCAACACACATCCCGAACATCCAGAGCTCAACTCAACACACATCCCCGAACATCCAGAGCTCAACCAACACACATCCCCGAACATCCAGAGCTCAACTCAACACACATCCCGAACATCCAGAGCTCAACTCAACACACATCCCCGAACATCCAGAGCTCAACTCAACACACATCCCCGAACATCCAGAGCTCAACTCAACACACATCCCCGAACATCCAGAGCTCAACCAACACACATCCCCGAACATCCAGAGCTCAACTCAACACACACCCCCGAACATCCAGAGCTCAACTCAACACACATCCCCGAACATCCAGAGCTCAACTCAACACACATCCCCGAACATCCAGAGCTCAACTCAACACACATCCCCGAACATCCAGAGCTCAACTCAACACACATCCCCGAACATCCAGAGCTCAACTCAACACACATCCCCGAACATCCAGAGCTCAACTCAACACACATCCCCGAACATCCAGAGCTCAACTCAACACACATCCCCGAACATCCAGAGCTCAACTCAACACACATCCCCGAACATCCAGAGCTCAACTCAACACACATCCCCGAACATCCAGAGCTCAACTCAACACACATCCCCGAACATCCAGAGCTCAACGCAACACACATCCCCGAACATCCAGAGCTCAACGCAACACACATCCCCGAACATCCAGAGCTCAACTCAACACACATCCCCGAACATCCAGAGCTCAACGCAACACACATCCCCGAACATCCAGAGCTCAACGCAACACACATCCCGAACATCCAGAGCTCAACTCAACACACACCCCCGAACATCCAGAGCTCAACTCAACACACATCCCCGAACATCCAGAGCTCAACTCAACACACATCCCCGAACATCCAGAGCTCAACTCAACACACATCCCCGAACATCCAGAGCTCAACTCAACACACATCCCCGAACATCCAGAGCTCAACTCAACACACATCCCCGAACATCCAGAGCTCAACTCAACACACATCCCCGAACATCCAGAGCTCAACTCAACACACATCCCCGAACATCCAGAGCTCAACTCAACACACATCCCCGAACATCCAGAGCTCAACTCAACACACATCCCCGAACATCCAGAGCTCAACTCAACACACATCCCCGAACATCCAGAGCTCAACTCAACACACATCCCCGAACATCCAGAGCTCAACTCAACACACATCCCCGAACATCCAGAGCTCAACTCAACACACATCCCCGAACATCCAGAGCTCAACCAACACACATCCCCGAACATCCAGAGCTCAACTCAACACACATCCCCGAACATCCAGAGCTCAACTCAACACACATCCCCGAACATCCAGAGCTCAACTCAACACACATCCCCGAACATCCAGAGCTCAACTCAACACACATCCCCGAACATCCAGAGCTCAACGCAACACACATCCCCGAACATCCAGAGCTCAACCAACACACATCCCCGAACATCCAGAGCTCAACTCAACACACATCCCCGAACATCCAGAGCTCAACTCAACACACATCCCCGAACATCCAGAGCTCAACTCAACACACATCCCCGAACATCCAGAGCTCAACTCAACACACATCCCCGAACATCCAGAGCTCAACTCAACACACATCCCCGAACATCCAGAGCTCAACTCAACACACATCCCCGAACATCCAGAGCTCAACTCAACACACATCCCGAACATCCAGAGCTCAACCAACACACATCCCCGAACATCCAGAGCTCAACTCAACACACATCCCCGAACATCCAGAGCTCAACTCAACACACATCCCCGAACATCCAGAGCTCAACTCAACACACATCCCCGAACATCCAGAGCTCAACGCAACACACATCCCCGAACATCCAGAGCTCAACTCAACACACATCCCGAACATCCAGAGCTCAACTCAACACACATCCCGAACATCCAGAGCTCAACTCAACACATCCCGTAGATTCATGTAGCTGATAGACTTTCTGCACTTAAATATTATGTGTGAAAGAATAAAACTCATAAACGCACCTCAGATGTCAGAATCCTCACGGCTGCGTTTGTGTGGCTTGCTGCTATTTGGAGCGGGATCAGTCCTGAGAGGAGAACGCTCAATTGGATTGACGGGAGCAGCTAATCTGATGCCCTGACAAACTGCTCAACCCCTGCGGTCACCTGCACTCCACCGGCCAATGAGAGCCGCAGGTTACGGTATGCCCACCGGAGGATCAGACCGGAAAAACCCTGAGCCACGGAGCAAACAGAGAGGAAACACGGCCGGAACCACTCACATATGACTCTATACGGATGGATGGATGGATGGATATAGATAGAAAGATTGACTGACAGACAGGCAGATGGATGAGTTTTTAAAAGTAGGAAAGTAACCAGACTGGAAAGTTCCACCGGTGATAATCTCTAGTCACCGTCAGACTGGGATATGATGGGATTAGGGTCAGGACAATAAACACACACACACACTCTCTCACATACTCACAGTCCCACACACACACACACACACACACACACACACGCATTCACACACACACACAAAACTTTTTAGAACAGTGTTTGATCAGGTTGATGGAATGTAATATAGAAAACACTCCCAATAAAATTGACAGCATTAAAATTCAATAGATTTTCGAGAACAAACTCATTCTCACATCATGTATTGTGTTCAGTTTTGTCTGAGAACAGCATGTATAGCAGTAAACGTTCGTCAGCTTCACCGCAGATCTTCTGCTCTCGACTCTGAATCATCATCATTAAAACCAGTGAACCTGTTTCAGAGAAACACCGCTGACATGCGGCATCTCATTCACACAGGATTCTCCAGATCTTTACGTCTCTTTACGTCTTTAGAGGAAGTTGAGGAGACAAAGTGGATCCTTAAATGAAGCATAACTGAGGAACATTGGAGCAAAAGCTTCCTCTGAAGAGCAGCAGCTAAACCTTCACGTGTCAGTAGAGTCGGAGAGATGAGAAGATCATCACTCGTCCGTATCACTGCCTGTGTTTATGCTCTCATGTCACTGAACGGATGGACGAGACGCTGATCTCAACGGCTTACGGCCGAGCAAATGCTAAATAAAGTTCCTGTTCTGACGCAACTAGCGTTTCCAGCCTGAGACGCACGCGGTGCCACACACACAAACACACACATTTACATTCACATTCACATTCATTCATTTATCAGACGCTTTTATCATCGCATTCAAGAAACACATTGACATTCTAATCAGTTCTTGCTTTCCCTGGGAATCGAACCCATGACCTTGATGTTGCAAGCGCCACACTTTACTGATTGAGATGCAGGAAAGCTGACACACACATACACACATAAACGCACACACACAAACACTCACACAATCCTACACTCACACAAAGACTCTCACACACAGACACAGACACACACACACACACACACATATATCTAGGCCAAAGCATGCATGTTTTAATCTCTAGTATCCAGTGCTGGTGTGAGATGTTTGCACAGGTGCTGATTCTGCATCTCCACAGGTTCTGCTGTCCCACATAATCATTATCTCCCGAAAAAACCTTTGAAACCAGCAATCCGAGGAATTATGTTTTCACTCGTCAGAGTTGCTCTGATTTCACGAGTCACTGGAATAATCCAGCCGATCCAGTCGTGCAGAACTCCAGATCCTCCAGCTTCAGCTCTCAGCCAATCCCAGAAACAGCTTCACTGGCATCTTCACTCACAGCATCTTCATCTTCACTCGCAGCATCTTCATCTTCACTCGCAGCATCATCATATTCAGCTTCACTGGCATCTTCATCATCACCATCTTCACTCGCAGCATCTTCATCTTCACTCGCAGCATCTTCATCTTCACTCGCAGCATCATCATATTCAGCTTCACTGGCATCTTCATCATCACCATCTTCACTCGCAGCATCTTCATCTTCACTCACAGCATCTTCATCTTCACTCGCAGCATCTTCATCTTCACTCGCAGCATCATCATATTCAGCTTCACTGGCATCTTCATCATCACCATCTTCACTCGCAGCATCTTCATCTTCACTCGCAGCATCTTCATCTTCACTCGCAGCATCTTCATCTTCACTCGCAGCATCTTCATCTTCACTCGCAGCATCTTCATCTTCACTCGCAGCATCTTCATCTTCACTCACAGCATCTTCATCTTCACTCACAGCATCTTCATCTTCACTCGCAGCATCTTCATCTTCACTCGCAGCATCTTCATCTTCACTCGCAGCATCTTCATCTTCACTCGCAGCATCTTCATCTTCACTCGCAGCATCTTCATCTTCACTCGCAGCATCATCATATTCAGCTTCACTGGCATCTTCATCATCACCATCTTCACTCGCAGCATCTTCATCTTCACTCACAGCATCTTCATCTTCACTCGCAGCATCTTCATCTTCACTCGCAGCATCTTCATCTTCACTCGCAGCATCTTCATCTTCACTCGCAGCATCTTCATCTTCACTCGCAGCATCTTCATCTTCACTCGCAGCATCTTCATCTTCACTCGCAGCATCTTCATCTTCACTCGCAGCATCTTCATCTTCACTCGCAGCATCTTCATCTTCACTCGCAGCATCTTCATCTTCACTCGCAGCATCTTCATCTTCACTCGCAGCATCATCATATTCAGCTTCACTGGCATCTTCATCATCACCATCTTCACTCACAGCATCTTCATCTTCACTCACAGCATCTTCATCTTCACTCGCAGCATCTTCATCTTCACTCGCAGCATCATCATATTCAGCTTCACTGGCATCTTCATCATCACCATCTTCACTCGCAGCATCTTCATCATCTTCACTCGCATCTTCATCATCTTCACAGAATCAACAAATATCTCAGGGTTTCCTTGTACATGTACAACACACAAACATGTAAAACACACTTTTCATCTCCGTCTGATTGTTAGTTTAATCCCACAGGAATAAAATATGACGGATGAGTTACTTTCATTTCTGTGTGTCTAACAGTAGAGAGCGGCGCTTGCAACATCAAGGTCATGGGTTCGATTCCCAGGGAAAGCAAGAACTGATTAGAATGTCAATGTGTTTCTTGAATGCGATGATAAAAGCAGCTGATAAATGCAGAAATGTGAATGTACTTTACGCCTCAAGTGTTTCTCCTAAACAAAACTGAGATTATAAAGAGAGACGTTTGTTCAAGTTTCATACTGCAGGCAGTTTTATGCGTTAAACTCTGACTGCATGGCACTCGTTTATCTCTGAAACTGGATGAGAATCACACCGGAGAACTCGTGCCGTCTGATGACACTCGAGCGTCTCGTGAAGATGAAGCTGTAATGCAGTTCATAATCAGCTTATCTGATCTCAACAGCTGGAAGAGTCTCTCCGTCTCTCTGCGTTTCCTTACGTAAGCCTTATGTAAAGCTGCAGCCCGTGGCGTCGCAGAACTCAGAGATGACGGCGTGTGTTTCATCCCTTCATCCTTCAAACCTCTTCATCATCAGCACACGCTTCATTCCAGCAAATGCACACGTACATTAAGTTTCAAAGGTTTAATTCAGCCAGGATGCGTTCAAATTGACGAAAGATTCTATATCAAATAAGTGCAGTTTGTAAGGAATGCCAATCTATCCCAGCTCACATGAAGAAATGAAGCAGCACAACTCTGATGATCATCATTAATGCTTGTTGAGCATCAGATCATCATATCAGAATGATTCATGAAGATCATGTGACACTGAAGACTGAGAAGTAATGCTGTGAATACGTGCATCACTCAGAATGCTGTACTTTAAGTGAGCGAGCAGCAGATTGTGTGTGTGTGTGTGTGTGTGTGTGTGTGTGTGTGTGTGTGTGTGTTTCTATACTCTCCACTGACACACGATCCGATCGCTGAGACGCAACGGCAACATGCAGCTCATGTTCTGATCTCACACAATCCAGACGAGCCGGAACGTCTCACATGTCTTTCCTGTCACTCAAACAGTAGAGAGCAGTGCTTGCAACATCAAGGTCATGGGTTTGATTCCCAGGGAAAGCAAGAACTGATTAGAATGTCAATGTGTTTCTTGAATGCGATGCAAGTCGCTTCGGATAAAAGTGTTGCATGAATGCAAATGTAAAATATTTTATCAGGTAATAATTTTTACAATTTAAAAAACAAGTTTCTCTTAATCCTTATCCAGTAAATCAGGAGCGACTGGCAAGAGTTTATTGGTCAACTAGAGGAATTCAACGGCATGGAATCCAGTCATAAGAATGAAAAATGTAAAACTGTCATTCTAAAATACAGAAAACCACAGAATTTGGATGAATAAATCCCCAGCAGAGCTGAACACTTAATCGACCGAAGCACAGAAACGGGTTTTCCGAGTGGATCCGTACGCCCGCGGCGCCAGCGACTGTTTCTGTGCAAATCTGCTGTTCAGGTTTGAGCACGACTGTTTTCCAGAGACTCGGAGTTACAGACGGAAAACACTCACCAACACACTCTTACACAACCTTTAACATCCATGCAATCTTTAAACGTTCTTCATAGTGGAGAAATGGTTCTTTTAGGAACGGATCCAAATAATAAAAAAGGTTCCTCTGGCATTGCTGAGAAAAACCCTTTACTTTTAGTGAATCTTTCAGTGAACATGTTTTCCAGAAGCCTTTTCCGACGGAAAGATTGCATGGATGTTAAAGGAACCAAAGATGCCAATAGAGTAGAGAGCAGCGCTTGCAACATCAAGGTCATGGGTTCGATTCCCAGGGAAAGCAAGAACTGATTAGAATGTCAATGTGTTTCTTGAATGCGATGATAAAAGCAGAATGTGAATGTTTGGGACAACTTTTATATTGTAAGAGACAGTTTTATAGAGAACCAATCTATAATATGACAAACAACAACATAAAGAACAAGAGAATCACGAGGAACACCATGTTTTCTTCTTACCGTTGCCATGAAACCAAAGCGGACGATTTAGTTTTGTCTCTCTGTGATTATGAAACAATGATAACATGTAAAGGATAAAGTGGAGATCGAACGATACTGTGTTTTATTTAGAACCGATTCCAATTATTTGCATGTTTATGCGCCTGATCAACATAAAGTACTGATATTTATTTACTGTTTTATGTCTGTTTTTGACACTTATAACGGTAGACGTTACAAAGTTTTAAAAGAGTGGATTGTGTTAAACAAAGAGCAAAGAGAAGCTTTTATTTCCAACATGCATTAATTCAATGTGGCTTTATTTAATTCATGCAAAGTTACGCGTTTATCGGGACAGAAACGGACGGATTTAAGTGACTGGAGTTTGTTTTGACACTTTAAACGACATGTCAAGCATTTGTGTAGCGTCTTATTTGTGCATTAATGGCTGTTCTGTTAAATAACGCATGTGATTTATTTCACCTCTGAACGGTGTTTGACTCGGACGCAGGGCTTCAACGGCGCTCGATATTTATCGCTGGATTAGATATTTCAAAACCGATACCCGATTATAAGAAAATACTTAAATATCAGGAAAAAAAATCGATTGATCTCTAGATGCAAGCGTTCAAAACTTAGTCTCTCACTTCCTCCGATACAAATCCATGATTTTGATGACATCACTCCGCACTTCAGCTTCATCAGACTTTCCGTCCAATCAAACGCTCTAGAATCTGAAGCCCCGCCCCCTTCATTATAAACACAGGTGTCACTCATTCCCTGTTTTCTGCATGTTTATCGGCTCATAAATCACTATATCGGGGATTCAGATGGTGGGAATATCTTTCATCGGGGAAATGAAGTCGGATTAAAGACGGAGTCGCTGGAGATTTGCTGTTTAAAAAAGAGGAGGAACTGTTTGATAAGCCCCGCCCCTCACTTCCTGTTTCAGAGGAAATGACATCAAGCACTGAATAAAGCTGAGCATTTCCAAGCGCTTCAGTGGGACTTTAAAGGGACAGTTCACCCAAAAATTAAGACTTTCTTTCTTTGTTGAACACAAAAGAAATTTTTTTTGAGGAACGTTGGTGGAACCGCACAATATTTTTTTTCAGTGGGGATCAGCAACTGTTTGGTTACCGACGTTCTTCAAAATACGTTCTTTTGTGTTCAACAGAGGAAAGGAATAGTTTGGAAGAACTTGAAGGAGAGCAAATGATGACAGTATTTTCCCTTTTTGGCGCACTGTCCCTTTAAGAGCAATGGGATTAAATGGAAACTATTGTTAAAGTCTCAAACTTGAGGTCATTTGGTCAGGGAAAAGGTGAAAAAGTGAAAAATGGAGATACAGTTTCACTCAAATCACAGAAAAATCACATGTGTGTCTCAATGATTTCTCAGTGAAGTCTCATTTCATCTTTCTCCAGTGAACCGAGCGGCTCAGAGGGAAGCGGATGTGAGGATCGGGAACGCTGAGTGTGGATAAAAAACAGGAACAACAGCCTAAAATCAACAGCACAGGACCTGAAGGAGACCCGCGGCCCCCTGTGTGTTCTCAACAGGAACAGCTGTCAACACAAGGCATGCTGGGATGGAGGAAACACTCATCTGAAGGACAACACAACGTCACATGACATCCACACACACTCCGACCGCATCCACACACACATCCCGGAGCTTCCTGCATTCTGTATCATTGCTCCGGGGAAGGACGACACTTACCGTCACATTATCCTCAGAAACGGTCCAGTGTCGTCCAGCAGGAACAACTCTCTCTCTCTCTCTCTATCTCCATCACTTCATCATTTAATGCATGCTTGAAGAAATCTGCCACAAACTGCCTTATGTGCAATTTACATGTTTGAACAACTGATTATTAAATAAGTTTAAAATATTAATTGGTCATTAGCATATAATTTATTTTCGGTTTTGGCTCAGAATTTAAATTTTGGTGCATCTCTAATACATATAT
This sequence comes from Rhodeus uyekii, assembly GCA_037043235.1. Classification (NCBI taxonomy): domain Eukaryota; kingdom Metazoa; phylum Chordata; class Actinopteri; order Cypriniformes; family Acheilognathidae; genus Rhodeus; species Rhodeus uyekii. The sequence continues at coordinate 184,467 of JAWRVZ010000517.1, forward strand.
ATTAGCAATGCACCAAAATAAAAATTATATAATTTAACTATAATTAATTTTATAATATATTTATTATTATATATATATATGGAATGCACCCCCCCCCCCCCCCACAATTTTTTATATATATATATATATATATATATATATATATATATAGACAATTTTTATTTTGGTGCATCCCTAATATATATATATATATATATATATATATATATATATATATATATATATATATATATATATATATACACACACACACACACACACACACACAATATACATTTTTACACGTGTATATTATATATAATACACCAGTTTAATTTCCTTTTAATCCCTAAGACTAGAAACTTCCAAATTCTGAGTGTTTGTAATCATATTTTGCAATAAATCTCATTGATATTCGTGTATTTTTCTAAGGTTGTAAAGAACATTATGGCATGTTTAATGATCCATGCATCACGTCTTATTTCAGCAGTGCGATGCGAGCATTAATAATCTGAGCAACACGCCATTTACTGCAACAGTGATCGCATCCCATAATTACATGGAGTCTCTTCATGCACGCAATAATTCATACAGGATTTGTTGGCATGAATGAAACGCATACCGAGATCCTCCGCGTCCAGCGCGCATCCCGCATCCTCCCGCGACGCGACGCACCCGCCGGCCGCGGATCCCGCAGCGTCGCCGTCCATCAGAACCGGAGCGCGGAGAACCGGGTCCGGCGGAGAAACAACCGGAGCGCGCGTCAGGAACCGGGTACGCGCTCCCGCAGCGCGCGCTCACGCGGGCGACGTCAGAGGAACGCGCATGGAGAGGAGAGCGCGCTCGAGACAGGTAATGAAGGCGAAGCTATTATGGAAAATAACACATTTTAAGGAAATTTGAAAGCGCCTGTGAATTAAACATGGAGATTAACCTGATAATAAAGAACAGTGAGTCAACAGCGCCATCTGCTGCAAAACACCTGAAACACTGAAGAGCATTTAATCATCAGAGCCGGAGCAAATCAATCTGATCGATCAGGAAGAAGTGAGTGTGAATCAGCAACACAAACCCAAACAGATGGAGGACAGAGACGATTGTTCTCTCCTTACTCTTCCTGACTGATCTGTCTTTAGTTTGTCAGGGTTCTGGTCTCTGTCTGTATGAGGCGGTTCCTGCAACACAATCCGGTTCCACGGGATGATCCTCAGAGCTTCTGCTGGTGCCGTGACCCGGGATCATCATTCATCCGCTGGAGAGCGTCATCAGTGTTCGGATGAAGATCACGAGCTGCCGTGAGGAACTTCACCGAGTTGATTTTACACTTGACACTAATTAAAACTTTTGAAAACGAATTATAGATTGTAAATGAATAAAGATTTTCAAACAGAATCAGTGTGTGATTCAACTTCCCCTTGCTGTCTCGATGTGTCTCTCATTCCCCCGTCGTTCAGTTCAGCACAATCATCATCTGCTCTAATTACTCATATTCACACAGATCATCAGGACTCGTTTTATAACGACACCAAAACACAACAAATATTAAAAATCCAGGGAGAAAAAAACGGTGAACTTCCATCTCATTTAACATTTCTATTTTTATTCATGTGAAATGATTCATTGTGTTCTGTATTGGGCAACGATTACATTTTAATTTTATTGAGCTGATAACAGAAATAACGATTGCATTTAATTTATTCATTCGAGGTTTTGCAAACTGGGTAACGGTTCCAAAAATCATAATATAAATTAAATAATTTTTAAAATAAAATCTTTGAAAAAGAAAAAGTATATTTAAATTTTTTTTTTTTTTTTTTTAAATTAGTTTACCTGTAAATAAAATTGAGTATTAAATCAATATCAGAGACCCGAACAATTATTAAAACATTACGTTTGGGAATTAAACGGAAGTGTTTGCCATCCGTGCTTTTATATGGATAAAGATAAAACTTGTATCTAATAAAAGGAGGATAATTTCACACACGGTCCTGAAGAAACGAGTTTAACACACAGGATTCCTCCCGCAGTTTCTATTGTGTGCAAGAGTTTTTAAAGTAAAGTGTCGTTACACAAAGACGATCAGATTCTGCTAAAGATTCCACCGAATCCCACGGGATTCCCATCGCATCCCGCTGAACCTCACGCACTCCGATGGAAATCTTGCTCACGCTCTTTACAATTAAACCAAAATAAGTGCGGCTTGACCTCGTTATTCACATGCCCTGCATTCATGCATATATTACGAGTTCATCTGCATATGTAAATTCTGCGTGTAATAAAGACGTGGCACACGGTTCTGAGGCAGCAGTTTAATGAGAGTTAAGAGTGATTCAGTGCTTGCAGGACCGCCGCTGACTCCCCTCCGGACACACGGCTGGACGGCGAGGGCTTTTCCCAGAGGATTTGCACGCGAGGACATCAGGCCGTCCCCACCTGAACTCAGGCTGCAGGAACGGCCGTCACACACCTGGGCATCGCCCTGCCAGCGCCCAGCCGCGGGCGGAGAGGAGACGAGCGCCTAAACACACGGGACGGAGGCGGAGCCACATGGAGCGGATCCACGGCTACAGGTACTTGGGAAGATCCTTTTCAATAACCTGACGGAACAAACACAACAAGCAACGTTATTTATTACCAAATGAAATGAAATCTCACACAACACACACGTTTCACAGAGAGAGACTCACGCTGGGATCGTCCATCGGGCCGTACCGCTTCACCACCTGACCTTCTCTGTCAATCAGGAACTGAAGAACAGCAGCTTTGAGTTTAAACGTCACAGCCAATCAGAGAACAGCCTCATTAACATACGTTACCTTGGTGAAGTTCCATTTGATGTTGCTGTGGAAACAAAAGCAGTGCGTTAGGGATTCCTGCGTCTCCCACAGCAGATGTTGTGAAACGGTCGGAGAACTCACTTCCCCAGAGTGCCCTTGCCCTTGGGCTGCTCCTTCATCCACCTCCACAGCGGGTGCGCTCCGTCTCCGTTCACCTCCACCTTACTGAACAGATCAAACTCCGCCTTGTAGCCTGCGGCAAACTCCTTGATCTCCGCCTCCGTCCCGGGCTCCTGCGGGAACAAGAGAACCTTCAGAGAACCAGCTGACAGAGGCAGGAGGAAGCAGAACCCAGACACTGGGAACACTGGGAACGCTGGGCACTCGACGCGTCGCTTCACAATAATAGAAGTTGTACTTATTTATTGGAAAGAGTTTAATAGATAAATTACAACAGATTAATAGATAAAACAACAATGGCTGGCGGCTCCGTACTGTTAATGACTTTCGTAACTTGCAACATCAAGGTCATGGGTTCGATTCCCAGGGAAAGCAAGAACTGATTAGAATGTCGATGTGTTTCTTGAATGCGATGATAAAAGCATGTAAACACACGTTTATTTCTGCGCTCGTTCGTACCTGCTTGCCGAACTGGTTGCAGGGGAAGCCCAGGATGCGTAAACCCTTCTCAGCGTACGTGGCGTGCATCGCCGCAAACTGAGTGTAGTTCACCGGAGTCTTCCCTCATTTGGACGCCACGTTTGTGACGATACACACGTAACCCCTAAACACACACACACACACGTTTCCTGAGGCAACATCACATTTAATATCCTGCGTCAGGGATTTTCTCCCGTCAAAATACAGAGTTCCTGTGTGTCAATCAGTAGAGAGCAGCGCTTGCAACCCGCAGGTGATGGGTTCGATCCCCAGGGAAAGCAAGAACTGATTAGAATGTCAATGTGTGTCTAAAGCTTTGGATGAAGCTCACCTGTATTTCTCCAGAGACACTTCATTTCCATCGATGTCTTTGGCTGAGAAATCGTACATGGATTTGGCCGACTGCCAATCATTGGCTTGAGCGCACTGCAATAAACGCAGGTCAAAGGTCAAGGGTCAATCAGATTGAGTTATGCAGAACAACACACTTTATACCAGTCTATTGATGTTTAACGCATTAAAACTCGACCATTACAGACTGTGACTGTTTTATTGCTCGGATACGCCTCTATATGACGGTCATAGTTCAGTGACGAGTCACAGATTAACTGATTTAATAATAAAGACACACAAACACACACAGACAAACACACATTATTTATACATATGTATAAATGATCCAAGCTGAAATAGCAACGTCATTCATAATTCTGCACGTGATTAAAGTCAGCAACACAAAACTCAAAGCCCTCAAACAGGCTGGAGTTTAATCGCGTCGATCGAAGGATTATTGAAGGATTACAACGCGACTGTTCATCATAAACAAAGCTAATGGCTAAAGCTAATGCACCGGAATGAATTAGCAGACACACAACCGCTACATAAACCCGCTGACAAACACTCAACAACTACACATACACACAACAGCTACACAAACCCGCTGATAAACACACAACAGCAACACAAACCCACTGACATTCACACAAAAGCTTGTTAAAGCTCGAGATTCTCACCATGGCTCTTACGAAGCTGCGGCTGCACAGTCTCTGAACCCACATCGCCCCGCCCACCTCTGGAGGACACGCCTCTTCCTCCAGCCGCAGCCAATCACCTGCCGCGACGTCATCCAGCAACCGTTACTATTTCATTGTTTCATCATTTTATTATTAAGGTTATTATTCCCACTGGGAATATTTTCTAATAGGTTCTAAACACACACACACACACACACACACACATTTGTTAAAAAAATTAAAATTGATCGCATCTACACACAGAAGATCTCCGTG